>CANDYH010001046.1:0-24799 GCA_947396885.1 Heligmosomoides polygyrus polygyrus | reverse complement strand
GATCGCATTCCCTATACTAAAGGGAATCCTAAGCCTCTCGCGTATAACGCCTAGAGGCGCAAGTCGATCTATTGCAGATCGCATTCCCTATACTAAAGGGAATCATAAGCCTCTCGCGTATAACGCCTAGAGGCGCAAGTCGATCTATTGCAGATCGCATTCCCTATACTAAAGGGAATCATAAGCCTCTCGCGTGTAACGCCTAGAGCCGCAAGTCGATCTATTACAGATCGCATTCCCTACACTAAAGGAAATCCTAAGCCTCTCGCGTGTAACGCCTAGAGCCGCAAGTCAATCTATTACAGATCGCATTCCCTATACTAAAGGAAATCCTAAGCCTCTCGAGTGTAACGCCTAGAGCCGCAAGTCGATCTATTACAGATCGCATTCCCTATACTAAAGGGAATCGTAAGCCTCTCGCGTATAACGCCTAGAGGCGCAAGTCGATCTATTGCAGATCGCATTCCCTATACTAAAGGGAATCCTAAACCTCTCTCGTGTAACGCTTAGAGCCGCAAGTCGATCTAATACAGATCGCATTCCCTATACTAAAGGGAATCCTAAGCCTCTCGCGTATAACGCCTAGAGGCGCAAGTCGATCTATTACAGATCGCATTCCCTATACTAAAGGGAATCATAAGCCTCTCGCGTGTAACGCCTAGAGCCGCAAGTCGATCTATTACAGATCGCATTCCCTGCACTAAAGGGAAATCCTAAGCCTCTCGCGTCTAACGCCTAGAGCCGCAAGTCGATCTATTGCAGATTGCATTCCCTACAGAAAGGGAATCGTAAGCCTCTCGCGCATAACGCCTAGAACCGCAAGTCGATCTATTACAGATCGCATTCCCTATACTAAAGGGAATCCTAATCCTCTCTCGTGTAACGCTTAGAGCCGCATGTCGATCTAATACAGATCGCATTCCCTATACTAAAGGGAATCCTAAGCCTCTCGCGTATAACGCCTAGAGGCGCAAGTCGATCTATTGCAGATTGCATTCCCTACAGAAAGGGAATCGTAAGCCTCTCGCGCATAACGCCTAGAACCGCAAGTCGATCTATTACAGATCGCATTCCCTGCACTAAAGGAAATCCTAAGCCTCTCTCGTGTAACGCTTAGAGCCGCAAGTCGATCTAATACAGATCGCATTCCCTATACTAAAGGGAATCCTAAGCCTCTCGCGTATAACGCCTAGAGGCGCAAGTCGATCTATTACAGATCGCATTCCCTATACTAAAGGGAATCATAAGCCTCTCGCGTGTAACGCCTAGAGCCGCAAGTCGATCTATTACAGATCGCATTCCCTGCACTAAAGGAAATCCTAAGCCTCTCGCGTGTAACGCCTAGAGCCGCAAGTCGATCTATTGCAGATTGCATTCCCTACAGAAAGGGAATCGTAAGCCTCTCGCGCATAACGCCTAGAACCGCAAGTCGATCTATTACAGATCGCATTCCCTATACTAAAGGGAATCCTAAACCTCTCTCGTGTAACGCTTAGAGCCGCATGTCGATCTAATACAGATCGCATTCCTATATTAAAGGGAATCCTAACCCTCTCGCGTATAACGCCTAGAGGCGCAAGTCGATCTATTGCAGATTGCATTCCCTACAGAAAGGGAATCGTAAGCCTCTCGCGCATAACGCCTAGAACCGCAAGTCGATCTATTACAGATCGCATTCCCTATGCTAAAGGGAATCGTAAGCCTCTCGCGCATAACGCCTAGAGCCGCAAGTCGATCTATTACAGATCGCATTCCCTATACTAAAGGGAATCCTAAGCCTCTCGCGTATAACGCCTAGAGGCGCAAGTCGATCTATTGCAGATTGCATTCCCTACAGAAAGGGAATCGTAAGCCTCTCGCGCATAACGCCTAAAACCGCAAGTCGATCTATTACAGATCGCATTCCCTATACTAAAGGGAATCCTAAACCTCTCTCGTGTAACGCTTAGAGCCGCAAGTCGATCTAATACAGATCGCATTCCCTATACTAAAGGGAATCCTAAGCCTCTCGCGTATAACGCCTAGAGGCGCAAGTCGATCTATTGCAGATTACATTCCCTACAGAAAGGGAATCGTAAGCCTCTCGCGCATAACGCCTAGAACCGCAAGTCAATCTATTACAGATCGCATTCCCTATACTAAAGGAAATCCTAAGCCTCTCGAGTGTAACGCCTAGAGCCGCAAGTCGATCTATTACAGATCGCATTCCCTATACTAAAGGGAATCGTAAGCCTCTCGCGTATAACGCCTAGAGGCGCAAGTCGATCTATTGCAGATTGCATTCCCTACAGTAAAGGGAATCGTAAGCCTCTCGCGCATAACGCCTAGAGCCGCAAGTCGATCTATTACAGATCGCATTCCCTACAGTAAAGGGAATCGTAATCCTCTCGCGCATAACGCCTAGAGCCGCAAGTCAATCTATTGCAGATTGCATTCCCTACAGTAAAGGGAATCGTAATCCTCTCGCGCATAACGCCTAGAGCCGCAAGTCGATCTATTACAGATCGCATTCCCTGCACTAAAGGAAATCCTAAGCCTCTCGCGTGTAACGCCTAGAGCCGCAAGTCGATCTATTGCAGATCGCATTCCCTACAGAAAGGGAATCGTAAGCCTCTCGCGCATAACGCCTAGAACCGCAAGTCGATCTATTACAGATCGCATTCCCTATACTAAAGGGAATCATAAGCCTCTCGCGTGTAACGCCTAGAGCCGCAAGTCGATCTATTACAGATCGCATTCCCTATGCTAAAGGGAATCGTAAGCCTCTCGCGCATAACGCCTAGAGCCGCAAGTCGATCTATTACAGATCGCATTCCCTATACTAAAGGGAATCCTAAGCCTCTCGCGTATAACGCCTAGAGGCGCAAGTCGATCTATTGCAGATTGCATTCCCTACAGAAAGGGAATCGTAAGCCTCTCGCGCATAACGCCTAGAACCGCAAGTCGATCTATTACAAGATCGCATTCCCTATACTAAAGGGAATCCTAAACCTCTCTCGTGTAACGCTTAGAGCCGCAAGTCGATCTAATACAGATCGCATTCCCTATACTAAAGGGAATCCTAAGCCTCTCGCGTATAACGCCTAGAGGCGCAAGTCGATCTATTGCAGATTGCATTCCCTACAGAAAGGGAATCGTAAGCCTCTCGCGCATAACGCCTAGAACCGCAAGTCAATCTATTACAGATCGCATTCCCTATACTAAAGGAAATCCTAAGCCTCTCGAGTGTAACGCCTAGAGCCGCAAGTCGATCTATTACAGATCGCATTCCCTATACTAAAGGGAATCGTAAGCCTCTCGCGTATAACGCCTAGAGGCGCAAGTCGATCTATTGCAGATTGCATTCCCTACAGTAAAGGGAATCGTAAGCCACTCGCGCATAACGCCTAGAGCCGCAAGTCGATCTATTACAGATCGCATTCCCTACAGTAAAGGGAATCGTAATCCTCTCGCGCATAACGCCTAGAGCCGCAAGAAGTCAATCTATTGCAGATTGCATTCCCTACAGTAAAGGGAATCGTAATCCTCTCGCGCATAACGCCTAGAGCCGCAAGTCGATCTATTACAGATCGCATTCCCTGCACTAAAGGAAATCCTAAGCCTCTCGCGTGTAACGCCTAGAGCCGCAAGTCGATCTATTGCAGATCGCATTCCCTACAGAAAGGGAATCGTAAGCCTCTCGCGCATAACGCCTAGAACCGCAAGTCGATCTATTACAGATCGCATTCCCTATACTAAAGGGAATCATAAGCCTCTCGCGTGTAACGCCTAGAGCCGCAAGTCGATCTATTACAGATCGCATTCCCTGCACTAAAGGAAATCCTAAGCCTCTCGCGTGTAACGCCTAGAGCCGCAAGTCGATCTATTGCAGTTTGCATTCCCTACCGAAAGGGAATCGTAAGCCTCTCGCGCATAACGCCTAGAACCGCAAGTCGATCTATTACAGATCGCATTCCCTATACTAAAGGGAATCCTAAACCTCTCTCGTGTAACGCTTAGAGCCGCAAGTCGATCTAATACAGATCGCATTCCCTATACTAAAGGGAATCCTAAGCCTCTCGCGTATAACGCCTAGAGGCGCAAGTCGATCTATTGCAGATTGCATTCCCTACAGAAAGGGAATCGTAAGCCTCTCGCGCATAACGCCTAGAACCGCAAGTCAATCTATTACAGATCGCATTCCCTATACTAAAGGAAATCCTAAGCCTCTCGAGTGTAACGCCTAGAGCCGCAAGTCGATCTATTACAGATCGCATTCCCTATACTAAAGGGAATCGTAAGCCTCTCGCGTATAACGCCTAGAGGCGCAAGTCGATCTATTGCAGATTGCATTCCCTACAGTAAAGGGAATCGTAAGCCTCTCGCGCATAACGCCTAGAGCCGCAAGTCGATCTATTACAGATCGCATTCCCTACAGTAAAGGGAATCGTAATCCTCTCGCGCATAACGCCTAGAGCCGCAAGTCAATCTATTGCAGATTGCATTCCCTACAGTAAAGGGAATCGTAATCCTCTCGCGCATAACGCCTAGAGCCGCAAGTCGATCTATTACAGATCGCATTCCCTGCACTAAAGGAAATCCTAAGCCTCTCGCGTGTAACGCCTAGAGCCGCAAGTCGATCTATTGCAGATCGCATTCCCTACAGAAAGGGAATCGTAAGCCTCTCGCGCATAACGCCTAGAACCGCAAGTCGATCTATTACAGATCGCATTCCCTATACTAAAGGGAATCATAAGCCTCTCGCGTGTAACGCCTAGAGCCGCAAGTCGATCTATTACAGATCGCATTCCCTGCACTAAAGGAAATCCTAAGCCTCTCGCGTGTAACGCCTAGAGCCGCAAGTCGATCTATTGCAGTTTGCATTCCCTACAGAAAGGGAATCGTAAGCCTCTCGCGCATAACGCCTAGAACCGCAAGTCGATCTATTACAGATCGCATTCCCTATACTAAAGGGAATCCTAAACCTCTCTCGTGTAACGCTTAGAGCCGCATGTCGATCTAATACAGATCGCATTCCCTATACTAAAGGGAATCCTAAGCCTCTCGCGTATAACGCCTAGAGGCGCAAGTCGATCTATTGCAGATTGCATTCCCTACAGAAAGGGAATCGTAAGCCTCTCGCGCATAACGCCTAGAACCGCAAGTCGATCTATTACAGATCGCATTCCCTATGCTAAAGAGAATCGTAAGCCTCTCGCGCATAACGCCTAGAGCCGCAAGTCGATCTATTACAGATTGCATTCCCTACAGTAAAGGGAATCGTAAGCCTCTCGCGTGTAACGACTAGAGCCGCAAGTCGATCTATTACAGATCGCATTCCCTGCACTAAAAGGGAATCCTAAGCCTCTCGAGTGTAACGCCTAGAGCCGCAAATCGATCTATTACAGATCGTATTCCCTATACTAAAGGGAATCGTAAGCCTCTCGCGTATAACGCCTAGAGGCGCAAGTCGATCTATTGCAGATTGCATTCCCTACAGTAATGGGAATCGTAAGCCTCTCGCGTATAACGCCTAGTGCCGCAAGTCGATCTATTACAGATCGCATTCCCTATACTAAAGGGAATCATAAGCCTCTCGCGTGTAACGCCTAGAGCCGCAAGTCGATCTATTACAGATCGCATTCCCTGCACTAAAGGAAATCCTAAGCCTCTCGCGTGTAACGCCTAGAGCCGCAAGTCGATCTATTACAGATCGCATTCCCTGCACTAAAGAGAATCGTAAGCCTCTCGCGCATAACGCCTAGAGCCGCAAGTCGATCTATTGCAGATTGCATTCCCTACAGTAAAGGGAATCGTAAGCCTCTCGCGTATAACGCCTAGAGGCGCAAGTCGATCTATTGCAGATTGCATTCCCTACAGTAAAGGGAATCCTAAGCCTCTCGCGTGTAACGCCTAGAGCCGCAAGTCGATCTATTACAGATCGCATTCCCTATGCTAAAGGGAATCGTAAGCCTCTCGCGCATAACGCCTAGAGCCGCAAGTCGATCTATTACAGATCGCATTCCCTATACTAAAGGGAATCCTAAGCCTCTCGCGTATAACGCCTAGAGGCGCAAGTCGATCTATTGCAGATTGCATTCCCTACAGAAAGGGAATCGTAAGCCTCTCGCGCATAACGCCTAGAACCGCAAGTCGATCTATTACAGATCGCATTCCCTATACTAAAGGGAATCATAAGCCTCTCGCGTGTAACGCCTAGAGCCGCAAGTCGATCTATTACAGATCGCATTCCCTATACCAAAGGGAATCCTAAGCCTCTCGCGTATAACGCCTAGAGGCGCGAGTCGATCTATTGCAGATTGCATTCCCTACAGAAAGGGAATCGTAAGCCTCTCGCGCATAACGCCTAGAACCGCAAGTCGATCTATTACAGATCGCATTCCCTATACTAAAGGGAATCCTAAACCTCTCTCGTGTAACGCTTAGAGCCGCAAGTCGATCTAATACAGATCGCATTCCCTATACTAAAGGGAATCCTAAGCCTCTCGCGTATAACGCCTAGAGGCGCAAGTCGATCTATTGCAGATTGCATTCCCTACAGAAAGGGAATCGTAAGCCTCTCGCGCATAACGCCTAGAACCGCAAGTCGATCTATTACAGATCGCATTCCCTATACTAAAGGAAATCCTAAGCCTCTCGAGTGTAACGCCTAGAGCCGCAAGTCGATCTATTACAGATCGCATTCCCTATACTAAAGGGAATCGTAAGCCTCTCGCGTATAACGCCTAGAGGCGCAAGTCGATCTATTGCAGATTGCATTCCCTACAGAAAGGGAATCGTAAGCCTCTCGCGCATAACGCCTAGAACCGCAAGTCGATCTATTACAGATCGCATTCCCTATACTAAAGGGAATCCTAAACCTCTCTCGTGTAACGCTTAGAGCCGCATGTCGATCTAATACAGATCGCATTCCCTATACTAAAGGGGATCCTAAGCCTCTCGCGTATAACGCCTAGAGGCGCAAGTCGATCTATTGCAGATTGCATTCCCTACAGAAAGGGAATCGTAAGCCTCTCGCGCATAACGCCTAGAACCGCAAGTCGATCTATTACAGATCGCATTCCCTATACTAAAGGGAATCATAAGCCTCTCGCGTGTAACGCCTAGAGCCGCAAGTCGATCTATTACAGATCGCATTCCCTGCACTAAAGGAAATCCTAAGCCTCTCGCGTGTAACGCCTAGAGCCGCAAGTCGATCTATTACAGATCGCATTCCCTGCACTAAAGAGAATCGTAAGCCTCTCGCGCATAACGCCTAGAGCCGCAAGTCGATCTATTACAGATCGCATTTCCTGCACTAAAGAGAATCGTAAGCCTCTCGCGCATAACGCCTAGAACCGCAAGTCGATCTATTACAGATCGCATTCCCTATACTAAAGGGAATCCTAAGCCTCTCGAGTGTAACGCCTAGAGCCGCAAGTCGATCTATTACAGATCGCATTCCCTATACTAAAGGGAATCATAAGCCTCTCGCGTGTAACGCCTAGAGCCGCAAGTCGATCTATTACAGATCGCATTCCCTGCACTAAAGGAAATCCTAAGCCTCTCGCGTGTAACGCCTAGAGCCGCAAGTCGATCTATTACAGATCGCATTCCCTGCACTAAAGAGAATCGTAAGCCTCTCGCGCATAACGCCTAGAGCCGCAAGTCGATCTATTACAGATCGCTTTTCCTGCACTAAAGAGAATCGTAAGCCTCTCGCGCATAACGCCTAGAACCGCAAGTCGATCTATTACAGATCGCATTCCCTATACTAAAGGGAATCCTAAGCCTCTCGAGTGTAACGCCTAGAGCCGCAAGTCGATCTATTACAGATCGCATTCCCTATACTAAAGGGAATCATAAGCCTCTCGCGTGTAACGCCTAGAGCCGCAAGTCGATCTATTACAGATCGCATTCCCTGCACTAAAGGAAATCCTAAGCCTCTCGCGTGTAACGCCTAGAGCCGCAAGTCGATCTATTACAGATCGCATTCCCTGCACTAAAGAGAATCGTAAGCCTCTCGCGCATAACGCCTAGAGCCGCAAGTCGATCTATTGCAGATTGCATTCCCTACAGTAAAGGGAATCGTAAGCCTCTCGCGTATAACGCCTAGAGGCGCAAGTCGATCTATTGCAGATTGCATTCCCTACAGTAAAGGGAATCCTAAGCCTCTCGCGTGTAACGCCTAGAGCCGCAAGTCGATCTATTACAGATCGCATTCCCTATGCTAAAGGGAATCGTAAGCCTCTCGCGCATAACGCCTAGAGCCGCAAGTCGATCTATTACAGATCGCATTCCCTATACTAAAGGGAATCCTAAGCCTCTCGCGTATAACGCCTAGAGGCGCAAGTCGATCTATTGCAGATTGCATTCCCTACAGAAAGGGAATCGTAAGCCTCTCGCGCATAACGCCTAGAACCGCAAGTCGATCTATTACAGATCGCATTCCCTATACTAAAGGGAATCATAAGCCTCTCGCGTGTAACGCCTAGAGCCGCAAGTCGATCTATTACAGATCGCATTCCCTATACTAAAGGGAATCATAAGCCTCTCGCGTGTAACGCCTAGAGCCGCAAGTCGATCTATTACAGATCGCATTCCCTATACTAAAGGGAATCATAAGCCTCTCGCGTGTAACGCCTAGAGCCGCAAGTCGATCTATTGCAGATTGCATTCCCTACAGAAAGGGAATCGTAAGCCTCTCGCGCATAACGCCTAGAACCGCAAGTCGATCTATTACAGATCGCATTCCCTATACTAAAGGGAATCCTAAACCTCTCTCGTGTAACGCTTAGAGCCGCATGTCGATCTAATACAGATCGCATTCCCTATACTAAAGGGAATCCTAAGCCTCTCGCGTGTAACGCCTAGAGCCGCAAGTCGATCTATTGCAGATTGCATTCCCTACAGAAAGGGAATCGTAAGCCTCTCGCGCATAACGCCTAGAACCGCAAGTCGATCTATTACAGATCGCATTCCCTATGCTAAAGAGAATCGTAAGCCTCTCGCGCATAACGCCTAGAGCCGCAAGTCGATCTATTACAGATTGCATTCCCTACAGTAAAGGGAATCGTAAGCCTCTCGCGTGTAACGACTAGAGCCGCAAGTCGATCTATTACAGATCGCATTCCCTGCACTAAAGGGAATCCTAAGCCTCTCGAGTGTAACGCCTAGAGCCGCAAGTCGATCTATTACAGATCGTATTCCCTATACTAAAGGGAATCGTAAGCCTCTCGCGTATAACGCCTAGAGGCGCAAGTCGATCTATTGCAGATTGCATTCCCTACAGTAATGGGAATCGTAAGCCTCTCGCGTATAACGCCTAGAGCCGCAAGTCGATCTATTACAGATCGCATTCCCTATACTAAAGGGAATCATAAGCCTCTCGCGTGTAACGCCTAGAGCCGCAAGTCGATCTATTACAGATCGCATTCCCTGCACTAAAGGAAATCCTAAGCCTCTCGCGTGTAACGCCTAGAGCCGCAAGTCGATCTATTACAGATCGCATTCCCTGCACTAAAGAGAATCGTAAGCCTCTCGCGCATAACGCCTAGAGCCGCAAGTCGATCTATTGCAGATTGCATTCCCTACAGTAAAGGGAATCGTAAGCCTCTCGCGTATAACGCCTAGAGGCGCAAGTCGATCTATTGCAGATTGCATTCCCTACAGTAAAGGGAATCCTAAGCCTCTCGCGTGTAACGCCTAGAGCCGCAAGTCGATCTATTACAGATCGCATTCCCTATGCTAAAGGGAATCGTAAGCCTCTCGCGCATAACGCCTAGAGCCGCAAGTCGATCTATTACAGATCGCATTCCCTATACTAAAGGGAATCCTAAGCCTCTCGCGTATAACGCCTAGAGGCGCAAGTCGATCTATTGCAGATTGCATTCCCTACAGAAAGGGAATCGTAAGCCTCTCGCGCATAACGCCTAGAACCGCAAGTCGATCTATTACAGATCGCATTCCCTATACTAAAGGGAATCATAAGCCTCTCGCGTGTAACGCCTAGAGCCGCAAGTCGATCTATTACAGATCGCATTCCCTATACTAAAGGGAATCATAAGCCTCTCGCGTGTAACGCCTAGAGCCGCAAGTCGATCTATTACAGATCGCATTCCCTGCACTAAAGGAAATCCTAAGCCTCTCGCGTGTAACGCCTAGAGCCGCAAGTCGATCTATTACAGATCGCATTCCCTGCACTAAAGAGAATCGTAAGCCTCTCGCGCATAACGCCTAGAGCCGCAAGTCGATCTATTACAGATCGCATTTCCTGCACTAAAGAGAATCGTAAGCCTCTCGCGCATAACGCCTAGAACCGCAAGTCGATCTATTACAGATCGCATTCCCTATACTAAAGGGAATCCTAAGCCTCTCGAGTGTAACGCCTAGAGCCGCAAGTCGATCTATTACAGATCGCATTCCCTATACTAAAGGGAATCATAAGCCTCTCGCGTGTAACGCCTAGAGCCGCAAGTCGATCTATTACAGATCGCATTCCCTGCACTAAAGGAAATCCTAAGCCTCTCGCGTGTAACGCCTAGAGCCGCAAGTCGATCTATTGCAGATTGCATTCCCTACAGAAAGGGAATCGTAAGCCTCTCGCGCATAACGCCTAGAACCGCAAGTCGATCTATTACAGATCGCATTCCCTATACTAAAGGGAATCCTAAACCTCTCTCGTGTAACGCTTAGAGCCGCATGTCGATCTAATACAGATCGCATTCCCTATACTAAAGGGAATCCTAAGCCTCTCGCGTATAACGCCTAGAGGCGCAAGTCGATCTATTGCAGATTGCATTCCCTACAGAAAGGGAATCGTAAGCCTCTCGCGCATAACGCCTAGAACCGCAAGTCGATCTATTACAGATCGCATTCCCTATGCTAAAGGGAATCGTAAGCCTCTCGCGCATAACGCCTAGAGCCGCAAGTCGATCTATTACAGATCGCATTCCCTATACTAAAGGGAATCCTAAGCCTCTCGCGTATAACGCCTAGAGGCGCAAGTCGATCTATTGCAGATTGCATTCCCTACAGAAAGGGAATCGTAAGCCTCTCGCGCATAACGCCTAGAACCGCAAGTCGATCTATTACAGATCGCATTCCCTATACTAAAGGGAATCCTAAACCTCTCTCGTGTAACGCTTAGAGCCGCAAGTCGATCTAATACAGATCGCATTCCCTATACTAAAGGGAATCCTAAGCCTCTCGCGTATAACGCCTAGAGGCGCAAGTCGATCTATTGCAGATTGCATTCCCTACAGAAAGGGAATCGTAAGCCTCTCGCGCATAACGCCTAGAACCGCAAGTCGATCTATTACAGATCGCATTCCCTATACTAAAGGAAATCCTAAGCCTCTCGCGTGTAACGCCTAGAGCCGCAAGTCGATCTATTACAGATCGCATTCCCTGCACTAAAGGAAATCCTAAGCCTCTCGCGTGTAACGCCTAGAGCCGCAAGTCGATCTATTACAGATCGCATTCCCTGCACTAAAGAGAATCGTAAGCCTCTCGCGCATAACGCCTAGAGCCGCAAGTCGATCTATTGCAGATTGCATTCCCTACAGTAAAGGGAATCGTAAGCCTCTCGCGTATAACGCCTAGAGGCGCAAGTCGATCTATTGCAGATTGCATTCCCTACAGTAAAGGGAATCCTAAGCCTCTCGCGTGTAACGCCTAGAGCCGCAAGTCGATCTATTACAGATCGCATTCCCTATGCTAAAGGGAATCGTAAGCCTCTCGCGCATAACGCCTAGAGCCGCAAGTCGATCTATTACAGATCGCATTCCCTATACTAAAGGGAATCCTAAGCCTCTCGCGTATAACGCCTAGAGGCGCAAGTCGATCTATTGCAGATTGCATTCCCTACAGAAAGGGAATCGTAAGCCTCTCGCGCATAACGCCTAGAACCGCAAGTCGATCTATTACAGATCGCATTCCCTATACTAAAGGGAATCATAAGCCTCTCGCGTGTAACGCCTAGAGCCGCAAGTCGATCTATTACAGATCGCATTCCCTATACTAAAGGGAATCATAAGCCTCTCGCGTGTAACGCCTAGAGCCGCAAGTCGATCTATTACAGATCGCATTCCCTGCACTAAAGGAAATCCTAAGCCTCTCGCGTGTAACGCCTAGAGCCGCAAGTCGATCTATTACAGATCGCATTCCCTGCACTAAAGAGAATCGTAAGCCTCTCGCGCATAACGCCTAGAGCCGCAAGTCGATCTATTACAGATCGCATTTCCTGCACTAAAGAGAATCGTAAGCCTCTCGCGCATAACGCCTAGAACCGCAAGTCGATCTATTACAGATCGCATTCCCTATACTAAAGGGAATCCTAAGCCTCTCGCGTATAACGCCTAGAGGCGCAAGTCGATCTATTGCAGATTGCATTCCCTACAGAAAGGGAATCGTAAGCCTCTCGCGCATAACGCCTAGAACCGCAAGTCGATCTATTACAGATCGCATTCCCTATACTAAAGGAAATCCTAAGCCTCTCGCGTGTAACGCCTAGAGCCGCAAGTCGATCTATTACAGATCGCATTCCCTGCACTAAAGGAAATCCTAAGCCTCTCGCGTGTAACGCCTAGAGCCGCAAGTCGATCTATTACAGATCGCATTCCCTGCACTAAAGAGAATCGTAAGCCTCTCGCGCATAACGCCTAGAGCCGCAAGTCGATCTATTGCAGATTGCATTCCCTACAGTAAAGGGAATCGTAAGCCTCTCGCGTATAACGCCTAGAGGCGCAAGTCGATCTATTGCAGATTGCATTCCCTACAGTAAAGGGAATCCTAAGCCTCTCGCGTGTAACGCCTAGAGCCGCAAGTCGATCTATTACAGATCGCATTCCCTATGCTAAAGGGAATCGTAAGCCTCTCGCGCATAACGCCTAGAGCCGCAAGTCGATCTATTACAGATCGCATTCCCTATACTAAAGGGAATCCTAAGCCTCTCGCGTATAACGCCTAGAGGCGCAAGTCGATCTATTGCAGATTGCATTCCCTACAGAAAGGGAATCGTAAGCCTCTCGCGCATAACGCCTAGAACCGCAAGTCGATCTATTACAGATCGCATTCCCTATACTAAAGGGAATCATAAGCCTCTCGCGTGTAACGCCTAGAGCCGCAAGTCGATCTATTACAGATCGCATTCCCTATACTAAAGGGAATCATAAGCCTCTCGCGTGTAACGCCTAGAGCCGCAAGTCGATCTATTACAGATCGCATTCCCTGCACTAAAGGAAATCCTAAGCCTCTCGCGTGTAACGCCTAGAGCCGCAAGTCGATCTATTACAGATCGCATTCCCTGCACTAAAGAGAATCGTAAGCCTCTCGCGCATAACGCCTAGAGCCGCAAGTCGATCTATTACAGATCGCATTTCCTGCACTAAAGAGAATCGTAAGCCTCTCGCGCATAACGCCTAGAACCGCAAGTCGATCTATTACAGATCGCATTCCCTATACTAAAGGGAATCCTAAGCCTCTCGAGTGTAACGCCTAGAGCCGCAAGTCGATCTATTACAGATCGCATTCCCTATACTAAAGGGAATCATAAGCCTCTCGCGTGTAACGCCTAGAGCCGCAAGTCGATCTATTACAGATCGCATTCCCTGCACTAAAGGAAATCCTAAGCCTCTCGCGTGTAACGCCTAGAGCCGCAAGTCGATCTATTGCAGATTGCATTCCCTACAGAAAGGGAATCGTAAGCCTCTCGCGCATAACGCCTAGAACCGCAAGTCGATCTATTACAGATCGCATTCCCTATACTAAAGGGAATCCTAAACCTCTCTCGTGTAACGCTTAGAGCCGCATGTCGATCTAATACAGATCGCATTCCCTATACTAAAGGGAATCCTAAGCCTCTCGCGTATAACGCCTAGAGGCGCAAGTCGATCTATTGCAGATTGCATTCCCTACAGAAAGGGAATCGTAAGCCTCTCGCGCATAACGCCTAGAACCGCAAGTCGATCTATTACAGATCGCATTCCCTATGCTAAAGGGAATCGTAAGCCTCTCGCGCATAACGCCTAGAGCCGCAAGTCGATCTATTACAGATCGCATTCCCTATACTAAAGGGAATCCTAAGCCTCTCGCGTATAACGCCTAGAGGCGCAAGTCGATCTATTGCAGATTGCATTCCCTACAGAAAGGGAATCGTAAGCCTCTCGCGCATAACGCCTAGAACCGCAAGTCGATCTATTACAGATCGCATTCCCTATACTAAAGGGAATCCTAAACCTCTCTCGTGTAACGCTTAGAGCCGCAAGTCGATCTAATACAGATCGCATTCCCTATACTAAAGGGAATCCTAAGCCTCTCGCGTATAACGCCTAGAGGCGCAAGTCGATCTATTGCAGATTGCATTCCCTACAGAAAGGGAATCGTAAGCCTCTCGCGCATAACGCCTAGAACCGCAAGTCGATCTATTACAGATCGCATTCCCTATACTAAAGGAAATCCTAAGCCTCTCGAGTGTAACGCCTAGAGCCGCAAGTCGATCTATTACAGATCGCATTCCCTATACTAAAGGGAATCGTAAGCCTCTCGCGTATAACGCCTAGAGGCGCAAGTCGATCTATTGCAGATTGCATTCCCTACAGTAAAGGGAATCGTAAGCCTCTCGCGCATAACGCCTAGAGCCGCAAGTCGATCTATTACAGATCGCATTCCCTACAGTAAAGGGAATCGTAATCCTCTCGCGCATAACGCCTAGAGCCGCAAGTCAATCTATTGCAGATTGCATTCCCTACAGTAAAGGGAATCGTAATCCTCTCGCGCATAACGCCTAGAGCCGCAAGTCGATCTATTACAGATCGCATTCCCTGCACTAAAGGAAATCCTAAGCCTCTCGCGTGTAACGCCTAGAGCCGCAAGTCGATCTATTGCAGATCGCATTCCCTACAGAAAGGGAATCGTAAGCCTCTCGCGCATAACGCCTAGAACCGCAAGTCGATCTATTACAGATCGCATTCCCTATACTAAAGGGAATCATAAGCCTCTCGCGTGTAACGCCTAGAGCCGCAAGTCGATCTATTACAGATCGCATTCCCTGCACTAAAGGAAATCCTAAGCCTCTCGCGTGTAACGCCTAGAGCCGCAAGTCGATCTATTGCAGATTGCATTCCCTACAGAAAGGGAATCGTAAGCCTCTCGCGCATAACGCCTAGAACCGCAAGTCGATCTATTACAGATCGCATTCCCTATACTAAAGGGAATCCTAAACCTCTCTCGTGTAACGCTTAGAGCCGCATGTCGATCTAATACAGATCGCATTCCCTATACTAAAGGGAATCCTAAGCCTCTCGCGTATAACGCCTAGAGGCGCAAGTCGATCTATTGCAGATTGCATTCCCTACAGAAAGGGAATCGTAAGCCTCTCGCGCATAACGCCTAGAACCGCAAGTCGATCTATTACAGATCGCATTCCCTATGCTAAAGAGAATCGTAAGCCTCTCGCGCATAACGCCTAGAGCCGCAAGTCGATCTATTACAGATTGCATTCCCTACAGTAAAGGGAATCGTAAGCCTCTCGCGTGTAACGACTAGAGCCGCAAGTCGATCTATTACAGATCGCATTCCCTGCACTAAAGGGAATCCTAAGCCTCTCGAGTGTAACGCCTAGAGCCGCAAGTCGATCTATTACAGATCGTATTCCCTATACTAAAGGGAATCGTAAGCCTCTCGCGTATAACGCCTAGAGGCGCAAGTCGATCTATTGCAGATTGCATTCCCTACAGTAATGGGAATCGTAAGCCTCTCGCGTATAACGCCTAGAGCCGCAAGTCGATCTATTACAGATCGCATTCCCTATACTAAAGGGAATCATAAGCCTCTCGCGTGTAACGCCTAGAGCCGCAAGTCGATCTATTACAGATCGCATTCCCTGCACTAAAGGAAATCCTAAGCCTCTCGCGTGTAACGCCTAGAGCCGCAAGTCGATCTATTACAGATCGCATTCCCTGCACTAAAGAGAATCGTAAGCCTCTCGCGCATAACGCCTAGAGCCGCAAGTCGATCTATTGCAGATTGCATTCCCTACAGTAAAGGGAATCGTAAGCCTCTCGCGTATAACGCCTAGAGGCGCAAGTCGATCTATTGCAGATTGCATTCCCTACAGTAAAGGGAATCCTAAGCCTCTCGCGTGTAACGCCTAGAGCCGCAAGTCGATCTATTACAGATCGCATTCCCTATGCTAAAGGGAATCGTAAGCCTCTCGCGCATAACGCCTAGAGCCGCAAGTCGATCTATTACAGATCGCATTCCCTATACTAAAGGGAATCCTAAGCCTCTCGCGTATAACGCCTAGAGGCGCAAGTCGATCTATTGCAGATTGCATTCCCTACAGAAAGGGAATCGTAAGCCTCTCGCGCATAACGCCTAGAACCGCAAGTCGATCTATTACAGATCGCATTCCCTATACTAAAGGGAATCATAAGCCTCTCGCGTGTAACGCCTAGAGCCGCAAGTCGATCTATTACAGATCGCATTCCCTATACCAAAGGGAATCCTAAGCCTCTCGCGTATAACGCCTAGAGGCGCAAGTCGATCTATTGCAGATTGCATTCCCTACAGAAAGGGAATCGTAAGCCTCTCGCGCATAACGCCTAGAACCGCAAGTCGATCTATTACAGATCGCATTCCCTATACTAAAGGGAATCCTAAACCTCTCTCGTGTAACGCTTAGAGCCGCAAGTCGATCTAATACAGATCGCATTCCCTATACTAAAGGGAATCCTAAGCCTCTCGCGTATAACGCCTAGAGGCGCAAGTCGATCTATTGCAGATTGCATTCCCTACAGAAAGGGAATCGTAAGCCTCTCGCGCATAACGCCTAGAACCGCAAGTCGATCTATTACAGATCGCATTCCCTATACTAAAGGAAATCCTAAGCCTCTCGAGTGTAACGCCTAGAGCCGCAAGTCGATCTATTACAGATCGCATTCCCTATACTAAAGGGAATCGTAAGCCTCTCGCGTATAACGCCTAGAGGCGCAAGTCGATCTATTGCAGATTGCATTCCCTACAGAAAGGGAATCGTAAGCCTCTCGCGCATAACGCCTAGAACCGCAAGTCGATCTATTACAGATCGCATTCCCTATACTAAAGGGAATCCTAAACCTCTCTCGTGTAACGCTTAGAGCCGCATGTCGATCTAATACAGATCGCATTCCCTATACTAAAGGGGATCCTAAGCCTCTCGCGTATAACGCCTAGAGGCGCAAGTCGATCTATTGCAGATTGCATTCCCTACAGAAAGGGAATCGTAAGCCTCTCGCGCATAACGCCTAGAACCGCAAGTCGATCTATTACAGATCGCATTCCCTATGCTAAAGAGAATCGTAAGCCTCTCGCGCATAACGCCTAGAGCCGCAAGTCGATCTATTACAGATTGCATTCCCTACAGTAAAGGGAATCGTAAGCCTCTCGCGTGTAACGACTAGAGCCGCAAGTCGATCTATTACAGATCGCATTCCCTGCACTAAAGGGAATCCTAAGCCTCTCGAGTGTAACGCCTAGAGCCGCAAGTCGATCTATTACAGATCGTATTCCCTATACTAAAGGGAATCGTAAGCCTCTCGCGTATAACGCCTAGAGGCGCAAGTCGATCTATTGCAGATTGCATTCCCTACAGTAATGGGAATCGTAAGCCTCTCGCGTATAACGCCTAGAGCCGCAAGTCGATCTATTACAGATCGCATTCCCTATACTAAAGGGAATCATAAGCCTCTCGCGTGTAACGCCTAGAGCCGCAAGTCGATCTATTACAGATCGCATTCCCTGCACTAAAGGAAATCCTAAGCCTCTCGCGTGTAACGCCTAGAGCCGCAAGTCGATCTATTACAGATCGCATTCCCTGCACTAAAGAGAATCGTAAGCCTCTCGCGCATAACGCCTAGAGCCGCAAGTCGATCTATTGCAGATTGCATTCCCTACAGTAAAGGGAATCGTAAGCCTCTCGCGTATAACGCCTAGAGGCGCAAGTCGATCTATTGCAGATTGCATTCCCTACAGTAAAGGGAATCCTAAGCCTCTCGCGTGTAACGCCTAGAGCCGCAAGTCGATCTATTACAGATCGCATTCCCTATGCTAAAGGGAATCGTAAGCCTCTCGCGCATAACGCCTAGAGCCGCAAGTCGATCTATTACAGATCGCATTCCCTATACTAAAGGGAATCCTAAGCCTCTCGCGTATAACGCCTAGAGGCGCAAGTCGATCTATTGCAGATTGCATTCCCTACAGAAAGGGAATCGTAAGCCTCTCGCGTGTAACGCCTAGAGCCGCAAGTCGATCTATTACAGATCGCATTCCCTATACTAAAGGGAATCATAAGCCTCTCGCGTGTAACGCCTAGAGCCGCAAGTCGATCTATTACAGATCGCATTCCCTGCACTAAAGGAAATCCTAAGCCTCTCGCGTGTAACGCCTAGAGCCGCAAGTCGATCTATTACAGATCGCATTCCCTGCACTAAAGAGAATCGTAAGCCTCTCGCGCATAACGCCTAGAGCCGCAAGTCGATCTATTACAGATCGCATTTCCTGCACTAAAGAGAATCATAAGCCTCTCGCGTGTAACGCCTAGAGCCGCAAGTCGATCTATTACAGATCGCATTCCCTATACTAAAGGGAATCATAAGCCTCTCGCGTGTAACGCCTAGAGCCGCAAGTCGATCTATTACAGATCGCATTCCCTATATTAAAGGGAATCCTAAGCCTCTCGCGTATAACGCCTAGAGGCGCAAGTCGATCTATTGCAGATTGCATTCCCTACAGAAAGGGAATCGTAAGCCTCTCGCGCATAACGCCTAGAACCGCAAGTCGATCTATTACAGATCGCATTCCCTATACTAAAGGGAATCCTAAACCTCTCGCGTGTAACGCCTAGAGCCGCAAGTCGATCTATTACAGATCGCATTCCCTATACTAAAGGGAATCATAAGCCTCTCGCGTGTAACGCCTAGAGCCGCAAGTCGATCTATTACAGATTGCATTCCCTATACTAAAGGGAATCCTAAGCCTCTCGCGTATAACGCCTAGAGGCGCAAGTCGATCTATTGCAGATTGCATTCCCTACAGAAAGGGAATCGTAAGCCTCTCGCGCATAACGCCTAGAACCGCAAGTCGATCTATTACAGATCGCATTCCCTATACTAAAGGGAATCCTAAACCTCTCTCGTGTAACGCTTAGAGCCGCAAGTCGATCTAATACAGATCGCATTCCCTATACTAAAGGGAATCCTAAGCCTCTCGCGTATAACGCCTAGAGGCGCAAGTCGATCTATTGCAGATTGCATTCCCTACAGAAAGGGAATCGTAAGCCTCTCGCGCATAACGCCTAGAACCGCAAGTCGATCTATTACAGATCGCATTCCCTATACTAAAGGAAATCCTAAGCCTCTCGAGTGTAACGCCTAGAGCCGCAAGTCGATCTATTACAGATCGCATTCCCTATACTAAAGGGAATCGTAAGCCTCTCGCGTATAACGCCTAGAGGCGCAAGTCGATCTATTGCAGATTGCATTCCCTACAGTAAAGGGAATCGTAAGCCTCTCGCGCATAACGCCTAGAGCCGCAAGTCGATCTATTACAGATCGCATTCCCTACAGTAAAGGGAATCGTAATCCTCTCGCGCATAACGCCTAGAGCCGCAAGTCAATCTATTGCAGATTGCATTCCCTACAGTAAAGGGAATCGTAATCCTCTCGCGCATAACGCCTAGAGCCGCAAGTCGATCTATTACAGATCGCAATCCCTGCACTAAAGGAAATCCTAAGCCTCTCGCGTGTAACGCCTAGAGCCGCAAGTCGATCTATTGCAGATCGCATTCCCTACAGAAAGGGAATCGTAAGCCTCTCGCGCATAACGCCTAGAATCGCAAGTCGATCTATTACAGATCGCATTCCCTATACTAAAGGGAATCATAAGCCTCTCGCGTGTAACGCCTAGAGCCGCAAGTCGATCTATTACAGATCGCATTCCCTGCACTAAAGGAAATCCTAAGCCTCTCGCGTGTAACGCCTAGAGCCGCAAGTCGATCTATTGCAGATTGCATTCCCTACAGAAAGGAAATCGTAAGCCTCTCGCGCATAACGCCTAGAACCGCAAGTCGATCTATTACAGATCGCATTCCCTACAGTAAAGGGAATCGTAATCCTCTCGCGCATAACGCCTAGAGCCGCAAGTCAATCTATTGCAGATTGCATTCCCTACAGTAAAGGGAATCGTAATCCTCTCGCGCATAACGCCTAGAGCCGCAAGTCGATCTATTACAGATCGCATTCCCTGCACTAAAGGAAATCCTAAGCCTCTCGCGTGTAACGCCTAGAGCCGCAAGTCGATCTATTGCAGATCGCATTCCCTACAGAAAGGGAATCGTAAGCCTCTCGCGCATAACGCCTAGAACCGCAAGTCGATCTATTACAGATCGCATTCCCTATACTAAAGGGAATCATAAGCCTCTCGCGTGTAACGCCTAGAGCCGCAAGTCGATCTATTACAGATCGCATTCCCTGCACTAAAGGAAATCCTAAGCCTCTCGCGTGTAACGCCTAGAGCCGCAAGTCGATCTATTGCAGATTGCATTCCCTACAGAAAGGGAATCGTAAGCCTCTCGCGCATAACGCCTAGAACCGCAAGTCGATCTATTACAGATCGCATTCCCTATACTAAAGGGAATCCTAAACCTCTCTCGTGTAACGCTTAGAGCCGCATGTCGATCTAATACAGATCGCATTCCCTATACTAAAGGGAATCCTAAGCCTCTCGCGTATAACGCCTAGAGGCGCAAGTCGATCTATTGCAGATTGCATTCCCTACAGAAAGGGAATCGTAAGCCTCTCGCGCATAACGCCTAGAACCGCAAGTCGATCTATTACAGATCGCATTCCCTATGCTAAAGAGAATCGTAAGCCTCTCGCGCATAACGCCTAGAGCCGCAAGTCGATCTATTACAGATTGCATTCCCTACAGTAAAGGGAATCGTAAGCCTCTCGCCTGTAACGACTAGAGCCGCAAGTCGATCTATTACAGATCGCATTCCCTGCACTAAAGGGAATCCTAAGCCTCTCGAGTGTAACGCCTAGAGCCGCAAGTCGATCTATTACAGATCGTATTCCCTATACTAAAGGGAATCGTAAGCCTCTCGCGTATAACGCCTAGAGGCGCAAGTCGATCTATTGCAGATTGCATTCCCTACAGTAATGGGAATCGTAAGCCTCTCGCGTATAACGCCTAGAGCCGCAAGTCGATCTATTACAGATCGCATTCCCTATACTAAAGGGAATCATAAGCCTCTCGCGTGTAACGCCTAGAGCCGCAAGTCGATCTATTACAGATCGCATTCCCTGCACTAAAGGAAATCCTAAGCCTCTCGCGTGTAACGCCTAGAGCCGCAAGTCGATCTATTACAGATCGCATTCCCTGCACTAAAGAGAATCGTAAGCCTCTCGCGCATAACGCCTAGAGCCGCAAGTCGATCTATTGCAGATTGCATTCCCTACAGTAAAGGGAATCGTAAGCCTCTCGCGTATAACGCCTAGAGGCGCAAGTCGATCTATTGCAGATTGCATTCCCTACAGTAAAGGGAATCCTAAGCCTCTCGCGTGTAACGCCTAGAGCCGCAAGTCGATCTATTACAGATCGCATTCCCTATGCTAAAGGGAATCGTAAGCCTCTCGCGCATAACGCCTAGAGCCGCAAGTCGATCTATTACAGATCGCATTCCCTATACTAAAGGGAATCCTAAGCCTCTCGCGTATAACGCCTAGAGGCGCAAGTCGATCTATTGCAGATTGCATTCCCTACAGAAAGGGAATCGTAAGCCTCTCGCGCATAACGCCTAGAACCGCAAGTCGATCTATTACAGATCGCATTCCCTATACTAAAGGGAATCATAAGCCTCTCGCGTGTAACGCCTAGAGCCGCAAGTCGGTCTATTACAGATCGCATTCCCTATACTAAAGGGAATCATAAGCCTCTCGCGTGTAACGCCTAGAGCCGCAAGTCGATCTATTACAGATCGCATTCCCTGCACTAAAGGAAATCCTAAGCCTCTCGCGTGTAACGCCTAGAGGCGCAAGTCGATCTATTGCAGATTGCATTCCCTACAGTAAAGGGAATCGTAAGCCTCTCGCGCATAACGCCTAGAGCCGCAAGTCGATCTATTACAGATCGCATTCCCTACAGTAAAGGGAATCGTAATCCTCTCGCGCATAACGCCTAGAGCCGCAAGTCAATCTATTGCAGATTGCATTCCCTACAGTAAAGGGAATCGTAATCCTCTCGCGCATAACGCCTAGAGCCGCAAGTCGATCTATTACAGATCGCATTCCCTGCACTAAAGGAAATCCTAAGCCTCTTGCGTGTAACGCCTAGAGCCGCAAGTCGATCTATTGCAGATCGCATTCCCTACAGAAAGGGAATCGTAAGCCTCTCGCGCATAACGCCTAGAACCGCAAGTCGATCTATTACAGATCGCATTCCCTATACTAAAGGGAATCATAAGCCTCTCGCGTGTAACGCCTAGAGCCGCAAGTCGATCTATTACAGATCGCATTCCCTGCACTAAAGGAAATCCTAAGCCTCTCGCGTGTAACGCCTAGAGCCGCAAGTCGATCTATTGCAGATTGCATTCCCTACAGAAAGGGAATCGTAAGCCTCTCGCGCATAACGCCTAGAACCGCAAGTCGATCTATTACAGATCGCATTCCCTATACTAAAGGGAATCCTAAACCTCTCTCGTGTAACGCTTAGAGCCGCATGTCGATCTAATACAGATCGCATTCCCTATACTAAAGGGAATCCTAAGCCTCTCGCGTATAACGCCTAGAGGCGCAAGTCGATCTATTGCAGATTGCATTCCCTACAGAAAGGGAATCGTAAGCCTCTCGCGCATAACGCCTAGAGCCGCAAGTCGATCTATTACAGATTGCATTCCCTGCACTAAAGGGAATCCTAAGCCTCTCGAGTGTAACGCCTAGAGCCGCAAGTCGATCTATTACAGATCGTATTCCCTATACTAAAGGGAATCGTAAGCCTCTCGCGTATAACGCCTAGAGGCGCAAGTCGATCTATTGCAGATTGCATTCCCTACAGTAATGGGAATCGTAAGCCTCTCGCGTATAACGCCTAGAGCCGCAAGTCGATCTATTACAGATCGCATTCCCTATACTAAAGGGAATCATAAGCCTCTCGCGTGTAACGCCTAGAGCCGCAAGTCGATCTATTACAGATCGCATTCCCTGCACTAAAGGAAATCCTAAGCCTCTCGCGTGTAACGCCTAGAGCCGCAAGTCGATCTATTACAGATCGCATTCCCTGCACTAAAGAGAATCGTAAGCCTCTCGCGCATAACGCCTAGAGCCGCAAGTCGATCTATTGCAGATTGCATTCCCTACAGTAAAGGGAATCGTAAGCCTCTCGCGTATAACGCCTAGAGGCGCAAGTCGATCTATTGCAGATTGCATTCCCTACAGTAAAGGGAATCCTAAGCCTCTCGCGTGTAACGCCTAGAGCCGCAAGTCGATCTATTACAGATCGCATTCCCTATGCTAAAGGGAATCGTAAGCCTCTCGCGCATAACGCCTAGAGCCGCAAGTCGATCTATTACAGATCGCATTCCCTATACTAAAGGGAATCCTAAGCCTCTCGCGTATAACGCCTAGAGGCGCAAGTCGATCTATTGCAGATTGCATTCCCTACAGAAAGGGAATCGTAAGCCTCTCGCGCATAACGCCTAGAACCGCAAGTCGATCTATTACAGATCGCATTCCCTATACTAAAGGGAATCATAAGCCTCTCGCGTGTAACGCCTAGAGCCGCAAGTCGATCTATTACAGATCGCATTCCCTATACTAAAGGGAATCATAAGCCTCTCGCGTGTAACGCCTAGAGCCGCAAGTCGATCTATTACAGATCGCATTCCCTGCACTAAAGGAATTCCTAAGCCTCTCGCGTGTAACGCCTAGAGCCGCAAGTCGATCTATTACAGATCGCATTCCCTGCACTAAAGAGAATCGTAAGCCTCTCTCGCATAACGCCTAGAGCCGCAAGTCGATCTATTACAGATCGCATTTCCTGCACTAAAGAGAATCGTAAGCCTCTCGCGCATAACGCCTAGAACCGCAAGTCGATCTATTACAGATCGCATTCCCTATACTAAAGGGAATCCTAAGCCTCTCGAGTGTAACGCCTAGAGCCGCAAGTCGATCTATTACAGATCGCATTCCCTATACTAAAGGGAATCATAAGCCTCTCGCGTGTAACGCCTAGAGCCGCAAGTCGATCTATTACAGATCGCATTCCCTGCACTAAAGGAAATCCTAAGCCTCTCGCGTGTAACGCCTAGAGCCGCAAGTCGATCTATTGCAGATTGCATTCCCTACAGAAAGGGAATCGTAAGCCTCTCGCGCATAACGCCTAGAACCGCAAGTCGATTTATTACAGATCGCATTCCCTATACTAAAGGGAATCCTAAACCTCTCTCGTGTAACGCTTAGAGCCGCATGTCGATCTAATACAGATCGCATTCCCTATACTAAAGGGAATCCTAAGCCTCTCGCGTATAACGCCTAGAGGCGCAAGTCGATCTATTGCAGATTGCATTCCCTACAGAAAGGGAATCGTAAGCCTCTCGCGCATAACGCCTAGAACCGCAAGTCGATCTATTACAGATCGCATTCCCTATGCTAAAGGGAATCGTAAGCCTCTCGCGCATAACGCCTAGAGCCGCAAGTCGATCTATTACAGATCGCATTCCCTATACTAAAGGGAATCCTAAGCCTCACGCGTATAACGCCTAGAGGCGCAAGTCGATCTATTGCAG
>CANDYH010001045.1:0-13640 GCA_947396885.1 Heligmosomoides polygyrus polygyrus | reverse complement strand
TTTTAAGATCCGACCCAATTCACATTGTGGTCAGACAAATTTTGGAAACCTCTCCTCAAAGGAGAGAACAATCACGAATCAATAAATGGGCTGGGACGCTACGTTTCTCGAAGAAACGTGCTGGTGAGCTGCTTCACGTAACGTAGGCCAGGTGGAGGGAATTGCCAATGAAAACATGTGTCCGTAACGGATTTTTGGAGTGTAGAGTGACCGAAGGACATGAAGAACTAATTAAATTTTAAAAGTAGTTTGAATTTTTTAGAAAAAATTGAATCGAACGTTAGAAATTGTTGAAGAAAAAATTATCCACAAAGATCAAATAATATAAGATGTTTCCTTTTTTTGGTAAGAGGAAAAAGCTTTCCTGATCAATGTTTTTTTTGTTGAAATACGCAAAAGCTTACGACACCTGGGATTCCCAAGCCGTCTCCGATCCAAGTACTAACCAGGCCCAACGTTGCTTAACTTGCCAGATCGGACGGGATGGCGTGCTTTCAACGTGGTATGGCCGTAAGCGAACGTTTGTGCTGCGCTAGTCGCAGACATGGCGAGTGGTGAACAGGTGATCCTTGCCTTGCACGTCGCTGGACCATGTCAGGGAAGCAAGCCGGGACCTCCTAGCCTTCGTCCAGCCCGCGACTGTGAGCAGCAGCGAGACAGGACGGCTGCCAAGACGAGGAGCTTGCCGCGTATTCGCCTTCTGGGCGCCGTGCTTCCACCATCTTGACACTCCTCTACAAAATCCATAGTCCCAGTCCGTGCCTTCGTTTCACAGCTCGCACCGCTACGGGAATCTATTCGCCTATTCAGCAACCGAAGGAATTTGATGGCGCGACCGAGAGGAAAGAATTTCGAAAAGAAAATTATTTTCTCGTGCGGTGCTTGCTGTACATATTCGAGTACTCCCTCCGGAGTGGCATTCCCCCTCGAGGAAGGCGATGAATACCGCGGCTGAGTAGAAGCTTTAGTGCAAGCCGCTTGGTTGCACTGAGACGGGTTCCAACCATCCGCCGCGGCGCCGGACTGCGATAGGGGTTCGCCGAGCTAGTTGTCACGCAGCACACCATCAGCTTTGGTTTAATTACCCAAGTTTGAGGTACTTTTAAGATCCGACCCAATTCACATTGTGGTCAGACAAATTTTGGAAACCTCTCCTCAAAGGAGAGAACAATCACGAATCAATAAATGGGCTGGGACGCTACGTTTCTCGAAGAAACGTGCTGGTGAGCTGCTTCACGTAACGTAGGCCAGGTGGAGGGAATTGCCAATGAAAACATGTGTCCGTAACGGATTTTTGGAGTGTAGAGTGACCGAAGGACATGAAGAACTAATTAAATTTTAAAAGTAGTTTGAATTTTTTAGAAAAAATTGAATCGAACGTTAGAAATTGTTGAAGAAAAAATTATCCACAAAGATCAAATAATATAAGATGTTTCCTTTTTTTGGTAAGAGGAAAAAGCTTTCCTGATCAATGTTTTTTTTTGTTGAAATACGCAAAAGCTTACGACACCTGGGATTCCCAACCCGTCTCCGATCCAAGTACTAACCAGGCCCAACGTTGCTTAACTTGCCAGATCGGACGGGATGGCGTGCTTTCAACGTGGTATGGCCGTAAGCGAACGTTTGTACTGCGCTAGTCGCAGACATGGCGAGTGGTGAACAGGTGATCCTTGCCTTGCACGTCGCTGGACCATGTCAGGGAAGCAAGCCGGGACCTCCTAGCCTTCGTCCAGCCCGCGACTGTGAGCAGCAGCGAGACAGGACGGCTGCCAAGACGAGGAGCTTGCCGCGTATTCGCCTTCTGGGCGCCGTGCTTCCACCATCTTGACACTCCTCTACAAAATCCATAGTCCCAGTCCGTGCCTTCGTTTCACAGCTCGCACCGCTACGGGAATCTATTCGCCTATTCAGCAACCGAAGGAATTTGATGGCGCGACCGAGAGGAAAGAATTTCGAAAAGAAAATTATTTTCTCGTGCGGTGCTTGCTGTACATATTGGAGTACTCCCTCCGGAGTGGCATTCCCCCTCGAGGAAGGCGATGAATACCGCGGCTGAGTAGAAGCTTTAGTGAAAGCCGCTTGGTTGCACTGAGACGGGTTCCAACCATCCGCCGCGGCGCCGGACTGCGATAGGGGTTCGCCGAGCTAGTTGTCACGCAGCACACCATCAGCTTTGGTTTAATTACCCAAGTTTGAGGTACTTTTAAGATCCGACCCAATTCACATTGTGGTCAGACAAATTTTGGAAACCTCTCCTCAAAGGAGAGAACAATCACGAATCAATAAATGGGCTGGGACGCTACGTTTCTCGAAGAAACGTGCTGGTGAGCTGCTTCACGTAACGTAGGCCAGGTGGAGGGAATTGCCAATGAAAACATGTGTCCGTAACGGATTTTTGGAGTGTAGAGTGACCGAAGGACATGAAGAACTAATTAAATTTTAAAAGTAGTTTGAATTTTTTAGAAAAAATTGAATCGAACGTTAGAAATTGTTGAAGAAAAAATTATCCACAAAGATCAAATAATATAAGATGTTTCCTTTTTTTGGTAAGAGGAAAAAGCTTTCCTGATCAATGTTTTTTTTTGTTGAAATACGCAAAAGCTTACGACACCTGGGATTCCCAAGCCGTCTCCGATCCAAGTACTAACCAGGCCCAACGTTGCTTAACTTGCCAGATCGGACGGGATGGCGTGCTTTCAACGTGGTATGGCCGTAAGCGAACGTTTGTGCTGCGCTAGTCGCAGACATGGCGAGTGGTGAACAGGTGATCCTTGCCTTGCACGTCGCTGGACCATGTCAGGGAAGCAAGCCGGGACCTCCTAGCCTTCGTCCAGCCCGCGACTGTGAGCAGCAGCGAGACAGGACGGCTGCCAAGACGAGGAGCTTGCCGCGTATTCGCCTTCTGGGCGCCGTGCTTCCACCATCTTGACACTCCTCTACAAAATCCATAGTCCCAGTCCGTGCCTTCGTTTCACAGATCGCACCGCTACGGGAATCTATTCGCCTATTCAGCAACCGAAGGAATCTGATGGCGCGACCGAGAGGAAAGAATTTCGAAAAGAAAATTATTTTCTCGTGCGGTGCTTGCTGTACATATTCGAGTACTCCCTCCGGAGTGGCATTCCCCCTCGAGGAAGGCGATGAATACCGCGGCTGAGTAGAAGCTTTAGTGCAAGCCGCTTGGTTGCACTGAGACGGGTTCCAACCATCCGCCGCGGCGCCGGACTGCGATAGGGGTTCGCCGAGCTAGTTGTCACGCAGCACACCATCAGCTTTGGTTTAATTACCCAAGTTTGAGGTACTTTTAAGATCCGACCCAATTCACATTGTGGTCAGACAAATTTTGGAAACCTCTCCTCAAAGGAGAGAACAATCACGAATCAATAAATGGGCTGGGACGCTACGTTTCTCGAAGAAACGTGCTGGTGAGCTGCTTCACGTAACGTAGGCCAGGTGGAGGGAATTGCCAATGAAAACATGTGTCCGTAACGGATTTTTGGAGTGTAGAGTGACCGAAGGACATGAAGAACTAATTAAATTTTAAAAGTAGTTTGAATTTTTTAGAAAAAATTGAATCGAACGTTAGAAATTGTTGAAGAAAAAATTACCCACAAAGATCAAATAATATAAGATGTTTCCTTTTTTTGGTAAGAGGAAAAAGCTTTCCTGATCAATGTTTTTTTTTGTTGAAATACGCAAAAGCTTACGACACCTGGGATTCCCAAGCCGTCTCCGATCCAAGTACTAACCAGGCCCAACGTTGCTTAACTTGCCAGATCAGACGGGATGGCGTGCTTTCAACGTGGTATGGCCGTAAGCGAACGTTTGTGCTGCGCTAGTCGCAGACATGGCGAGTGGTGAACAGGTGATCCTTGCCTTGCACGTCGCTGGACCATGTCAGGGAAGCAAGCCGGGACCTCCTAGCCTTCGTCCAGCCCGCGACTGTGAGCAGCAGCGAGACAGGACGGCTGCCAAGACGAGGAGCTTGCCGCGTATTCGCCTTCTGGGCGCCGTGCTTCCACCATCTTGACACTCCTCTACAAAATCCATAGTCCCAGTCCGTGCCTTCGTTTCACAGCTCGCACCGCTACGGGAATCTATTCGCCTATTCAGCAACCGAAGGAATTTGATGGCGCGACCGAGAGGAAAGAATTTCGAAAAGAAAATTATTTTCTCGTGCGGTGCTTGCTGTACATATTCGAGTACTCCCTCCGGAGTGGCATTCCCCCTCGAGGAAGGCGATGAATACCGCGGCTGAGTAGAAGCTTTAGTGCAAGCCGCTTGGTTGCACTGAGACGGGTTCCAACCATCCGCCGCGGCGCCGGACTGCGATAGGGGTTCGCCGAGCTAGTTGTCACGCAGCACACCATCAGCTTTGGTTTAATTACCCAAGTTTGAGGTACTTTTAAGATCCGACCCAATTCACATTGTGGTCAGACAAATTTTGGAAACCTCTCCTCAAAGGAGAGAACAATCACGAATCAATAAATGGGCTGGGACGCTACGTTTCTCGAAGAAACGTGCTGGTGAGCTGCTTCACGTAACGTAGGCCAGGTGGAGGGAATTGCCAATGAAAACATGTGTCCGTAACGGATTTTTGGAGTGTAGAGTGACCGAAGGACATGAAGAACTAATTAAATTTTAAAAGTAGTTTGAATTTTTTAGAAAAAATTGAATCGAACGTTAGAAATTGTTGAAGAAAAAATTATCCACAAAGATCAAATAATATAAGATGTTTCCTTTTTTTGGTAAGAGGAAAAAGCTTTCCTGATCAATGTTTTTTTTTTGTTGAAATACGCAAAAGCTTACGACACCTGGGATTCCCAAGCCGTCTCCGATCCAAGTACTAACCAGGCCCAACGTTGCTTAACTTGCCAGATCGGACGGGATGGCGTGCTTTCAACGTGGTATGGCCGTAAGCGAACGTTTGTGCTGCGCTAGTCGCAGACATGGCGAGTGGTGAACAGGTGATCCTTGCCTTGCACGTCGCTGGACCATGTCAGGGAAGCAAGCCGGGACCTCCTAGCCTTCGTCCAGCCCGCGACTGTGAGCAGCAGCGAGACAGGACGGCTGCCAAGACGAGGAGCTTGCCGCGTATTCGCCTTCTGGGCGCCGTGCTTCCACCATCTTGACACTCCTCTACAAAATCCATAGTCCCAGTCCGTGCCTTCGTTTCACAGCTCGCACCGCTACGGGAATCTATTCGCCTATTCAGCAACCGAAGGAATTTGATGGCGCGACCGAGAGGAAAGAATTTCGAAAAGAAAATTATTTTCTCGTGCGGTGCTTGCTGTACATATTGGAGTACTCCCTCCGGAGTGGCATTCCCCCTCGAGGAAGGCGATGAATACCGCGGCTGAGTAGAAGCTTTAGTGAAAGCCGCTTGGTTGCACTGAGACGGGTTCCAACCATCCGCCGCGGCGCCGGACTGCGATAGGGGTTCGCCGAGCTAGTTGTCACGCAGCACACCATCAGCTTTGGTTTAATTACCCAAGTTTGAGGTACTTTTAAGATCCGACCCAATTCACATTGTGGTCAGACAAATTTTGGAAACCTCTCCTCAAAGGAGAGAACAATCACGAATCAATAAATGGGCTGGGACGCTACGTTTCTCGAAGAAACGTGCTGGTGAGCTGCTTCACGTAACGTAGGCCAGGTGGAGGGAATTGCCAATGAAAACATGTGTCCGTAACGGATTTTTGGAGTGTAGAGTGACCGAAGGACATGAAGAACTAATTAAATTTTAAAAGTAGTTTGAATTTTTTAGAAAAAATTGAATCGAACGTTAGAAATTGTTGAAGAAAAAATTATCCACAAAGATCAAATAATATAAGATGTTTCCTTTTTTTGGTAAGAGGAAAAAGCTTTCCTGATCAATGTTTTTTTTTTTGTTGAAATACGCAAAAGCTTACGACACCTGGGATTCCCAAGCCGTCTCCGATCCAAGTACTAACCAGGCCCAACGTTGCTTAACTTGCCAGATCGGACGGGATGGCGTGCTTTCAACGTGGTATGGCCGTAAGCGAACGTTTGTGCTGCGCTAGTCGCAGACATGGCGAGTGGTGAACAGGTGATCCTTGCCTTGCACGTCGCTGGACCATGTCAGGGAAGCAAGCCGGGACCTCCTAGCCTTCGTCCAGCCCGCGACTGTGAGCAGCAGCGAGACAGGACGGCTGCCAAGACGAGGAGCTTGCCGCGTATTCGCCTTCTGGGCGCCGTGCTTCCACCATCTTGACACTCCTCTACAAAATCCATAGTCCCAGTCCGTGCCTTCGTTTCACAGCTCGCACCGCTACGGGAATCTATTCGCCTATTCAGCAACCGAAGGAATCTGATGGCGCGACCGAGAGGAAAGAATTTCGAAAAGAAAATTATTTTCTCGTGCGGTGCTTGCTGTACATATTCGAGTACTCCCTCCGGAGTGGCATTCCCCCTCGAGGAAGGCGATGAATACCGCGGCTGAGTAGAAGCTTTAGTGCAAGCCGCTTGGTTGCACTGAGACGGGTTCCAACCATCCGCCGCGGCGCCGGACTGCGATAGGGGTTCGCCGAGCTAGTTGTCACGCAGCACACCATCAGCTTTGGTTTAATTACCCAAGTTTGAGGTACTTTTAAGATCCGACCCAATTCACATTGTGGTCAGACAAATTTTGGAAACCTCTCCTCAAAGGAGAGAACAATCACGAATCAATAAATGGGCTGGGACGCTACGTTTCTCGAAGAAACGTGCTGGTGAGCTGCTTCACGTAACGTAGGCCAGGTGGAGGGAATTGCCAATGAAAACATGTGTCCGTAACGGATTTTTGGAGTGTAGAGTGACCGAAGGACATGAAGAACTAATTAAATTTTAAAAGTAGTTTGAATTTTTTAGAAAAAATTGAATCGAACGTTAGAAATTGTTGAAGAAAAAATTATCCACAAAGATCAAATAATATAAGATGTTTCCTTTTTTTGGTAAGAGGAAAAAGCTTTCCTGATCAATGTTTTTTTTTGTTGAAATACGCAAAAGCTTACGACACCTGGGATTCCCAAGCCGTCTCCGATCCAAGTACTAACCAGGCCCAACGTTGCTTAACTTGCCAGATCGGACGGGATGGCGTGCTTTCAACGTGGTATGGCCGTAAGCGAACGTTTGTGCTGCGCTAGTCGCAGACATGGCGAGTGGTGAACAGGTGATCCTTGCCTTGCACGTCGCTGGACCATGTCAGGGAAGCAAGCCGGGACCTCCTAGCCTTCGTCCAGCCCGCGACTGTGAGCAGCAGCGAGACAGGACGGCTGCCAAGACGAGGAGCTTGCCGCGTATTCGCCTTCTGGGCGCCGTGCTTCCACCATCTTGACACTCCTCTACAAAATCCATAGTCCCACTCCGTGCCTTCGTTTCACAGCTCGCACCGCTACGGGAATCTATTCGCCTATTCAGCAACCGAAGGAATTTGATGGCGCGACCGAGAGGAAAGAATTTCGAAAAGAAAATTATTTTCTCGTGCGGTGCTTGCTGTACATATTCGAGTACTCCCTCCGGAGTGGCATTCCCCCTCGAGGAAGGCGATGAATACCGCGGCTGAGTAGAAGCTTTAGTGCAAGCCGCTTGGTTGCACTGAGACGGGTTCCAACCATCCGCCGCGGCGCCGGACTGCGATAGGGGTTCGCCGAGCTAGTTGTCACGCAGCACACCATCAGCTTTGGTTTAATTACCCAAGTTTGAGGTACTTTTAAGATCCGACCCAATTCACATTGTGGTCAGACAAATTTTGGAAACCTCTCCTCAAAGGAGAGAACAATCACGAATCAATAAATGGGCTGGGACGCTACGTTTCTCGAAGAAACGTGCTGGTGAGCTGCTTCACGTAACGTAGGCCAGGTGGAGGGAATTGCCAATGAAAACATGTGTCCGTAACGGATTTTTGGAGTGTAGAGTGACCGAAGGACATGAAGAACTAATTAAATTTTAAAAGTAGTTTGAATTTTTTAGAAAAAATTGAATCGAACGTTAGAAATTGTTGAAGAAAAAATTATCCACAAAGATCAAATAATATAAGATGTTTCCTTTTTTTGGTAAGAGGAAAAAGCTTTCCTGATCAATGTTTTTTTTGTTGTTGAAATACGCAAAAGCTTACGACACCTGGGATTCCCAAGCCGTCTCCGATCCAAGTACTAACCAGGCCCAACGTTGCTTAACTTGCCAGATCGGACGGGATGGCGTGCTTTCAACGTGGTATGGCCGTAAGCGAACGTTTGTGCTGCGCTAGTCGCAGACATGGCGAGTGGTGAACAGGTGATCCTTGCCTTGCACGTCGCTGGACCATGTCAGGGAAGCAAGCCGGGACCTCCTAGCCTTCGTCCAGCCCGCGACTGTGAGCAGCAGCGAGACAGGACGGCTGCCAAGACGAGGAGCTTGCCGCGTATTCGCCTTCTGGGCGCCGTGCTTCCACCATCTTGACACTCCTCTACAAAATCCATAGTCCCAGTCCGTGCCTTCGTTTCACAGCTCGCACCGCTACGGGAATCTATTCGCCTATTCAGCAACCGAAGGAATCTGATGGCGCGACCGAGAGGAAAGAATTTCGAAAAGAAAATTATTTTCTCGTGCGGTGCTTGCTGTACATATTCGAGTACTCCCTCCGGAGTGGCATTCCCCCTCGAGGAAGGCGATGAATACCGCGGCTGAGTAGAAGCTTTAGTGCAAGCCGCTTGGTTGCACTGAGACGGGTTCCAACCATCCGCCGCGGCGCCGGACTGCGATAGGGGTTCGCCGAGCTAGTTGTCACGCAGCACACCATCAGCTTTGGTTTAATTACCCAAGTTTGAGGTACTTTTAAGATCCGACCCAATTCACATTGTGGTCAGACAAATTTTGGAAACCTCTCCTCAAAGGAGAGAACAATCACGAATCAATAAATGGGCTGGGACGCTACGTTTCTCGAAGAAACGTGCTGGTGAGCTGCTTCACGTAACGTAGGCCAGGTGGAGGGAATTGCCAATGAAAACATGTGTCCGTAACGGATTTTTGGAGTGTAGAGTGACCGAAGGACATGAAGAACTAATTAAATTTTAAAAGTAGTTTGAATTTTTTAGAAAAAATTGAATCGAACGTTAGAAATTGTTGAAGAAAAAATTATCCACAAAGATCAAATAATATAAGATGTTTCCTTTTTTTGGTAAGAGGAAAAAGCTTTCCTGATCAATGTTTTTTTTTGTTGAAATACGCAAAAGCTTACGACACCTGGGATTCCCAAGCCGTCTCCGATCCAAGTACTAACCAGGCCCAACGTTGCTTAACTTGCCAGATCGGACGGGATGGCGTGCTTTCAACGTGGTATGGCCGTAAGCGAACGTTTGTGCTGCGCTAGTCGCAGACATGGCGAGTGGTGAACAGGTGATCCTTGCCTTGCACGTCGCTGGACCATGTCAGGGAAGCAAGCCGGGACCTCCTAGCCTTCGTCCAGCCCGCGACTGTGAGCAGCAGCGAGACAGGACGGCTGCCAAGACGAGGAGCTTGCCGCGTATTCGCCTTCTGGGCGCCGTGCTTCCACCATCTTGACACTCCTCTACAAAATCCATAGTCCCAGTCCGTGCCTTCGTTTCACAGCTCGCACCGCTACGGGAATCTATTCGCCTATTCAGCAACCGAAGGAATTTGATGGCGCGACCGAGAGGAAAGAATTTCGAAAAGAAAATTATTTTCTCGTGCGGTGCTTGCTGTACATATTCGAGTACTCCCTCCGGAGTGGCATTCCCCCTCGAGGAAGGCGATGAATACCGCGGCTGAGTAGAAGCTTTAGTGCAAGCCGCTTGGTTGCACTGAGACGGGTTCCAACCATCCGCCGCGGCGCCGGACTGCGATAGGGGTTCGCCGAGCTAGTTGTCACGCAGCACACCATCAGCTTTGGTTTAATTACCCAAGTTTGAGGTACTTTTAAGATCCGACCCAATTCACATTGTGGTCAGACAAATTTTGGAAACCTCTCCTCAAAGGAGAGAACAATCACGAATCAATAAATGGGCTGGGACGCTACGTTTCTCGAAGAAACGTGCTGGTGAGCTGCTTCACGTAACGTAGGCCAGGTGGAGGGAATTGCCAATGAAAACATGTGTCCGTAACGGATTTTTGGAGTGTAGAGTGACCGAAGGACATGAAGAACTAATTAAATTTTAAAAGTAGTTTGAATTTTTTAGAAAAAATTGAATCGAACGTTAGAAATTGTTGAAGAAAAAATTATCCACAAAGATCAAATAATATAAGATGTTTCCTTTTTTTGGTAAGAGGAAAAAGCTTTCCTGATCAATGTTTTTTTTTGTTGAAATACGCAAAAGCTTACGACACCTGGGATTCCCAAGCCGTCTCCGATCCAAGTACTAACCAGGCCCAACGTTGCTTAACTTGCCAGATCGGACGGGATGGCGTGCTTTCAACGTGGTATGGCCGTAAGCGAACGTTTGTGCTGCGCTAGTCGCAGACATGGCGAGTGGTGAACAGGTGATCCTTGCCTTGCACGTCGCTGGACCATGTCAGGGAAGCAAGCCGGGACCTCCTAGCCTTCGTCCAGCCCGCGACTGTGAGCAGCAGCGAGACAGGACGGCTGCCAAGACGAGGAGCTTGCCGCGTATTCGCCTTCTGGGCGCCGTGCTTCCACCATCTTGACACTCCTCTACAAAATCCATAGTCCCAGTCCGTGCCTTCGTTTCACAGCTCGCACCGCTACGGGAATCTATTCGCCTATTCAGCAACCGAAGGAATTTGATGGCGCGACCGAGAGGAAAGAATTTCGAAAAGAAAATTATTTTCTCGTGCGGTGCTTGCTGTACATATTCGAGTACTCCCTCCGGAGTGGCATTCCCCCTCGAGGAAGGCGATGAATACCGCGGCTGAGTAGAAGCTTTAGTGCAAGCCGCTTGGTTGCACTGAGACGGGTTCCAACCATCCGCCGCGGCGCCGGACTGCGATAGGGGTTCGCCGAGCTAGTTGTCACGCAGTACACCACCAGCTTTGGTTTAATTACCCAAGTTTGAGGTACTTTTAAGATCCGACCCAATTCACATTGTGGTCAGACAAATTTTGGAAACCTCTCCTCAAAGGAGAGAACAATCACGAATCAATAAATGGGCTGGGACGCTACGTTTCTCGAAGAAACGTGCTGGTGAGCTGCTTCACGTAACGTAGGCCAGGTGGAGGGAATTGCCAATGAAAACATGTGTCCGTAACGGATTTTTGGAGTGTAGAGTGACCGAAGGACATGAAGAACTAATTAAATTTTAAAAGTAGTTTGAATTTTTTAGAAAAAATTGAATCGAACGTTAGAAATTGTTGAAGAAAAAATTATCCACAAAGATCAAATAATATAAGATGTTTCCTTTTTTTGGTAAGAGGAAAAAGCTTTCCTGATCAATGTTTTTTTTTTGTTGAAATACGCAAAAGCTTACGACACCTGGGATTCCCAAGCCGTCTCCGATCCAAGTACTAACCAGGCCCAACGTTGCTTAACTTGCCAGATCGGACGGGATGGCGTGCTTTCAACGTGGTATGGCCGTAAGCGAACGTTTGTACTGCGCTAGTCGCAGACATGGCGAGTGGTGAACAGGTGATCCTTGCCTTGCACGTCGCTGGACCATGTCAGGGAAGCAAGCCGGGACCTCCTAGCCTTCGTCCAGCCCGCGACTGTGAGCAGCAGCGAGACAGGACGGCTGCCAAGACGAGGAGCTTGCCGCGTATTCGCCTTCTGGGCGCCGTGCTTCCACCATCTTGACACTCCTCTACAAAATCCATAGTCCCAGTCCGTGCCTTCGTTTCACAGCTCGCACCGCTACGGGAATCTATTCGCCTATTCAGCAACCGAAGGAATTTGATGGCGCGACCGAGAGGAAAGAATTTCGAAAAGAAAATTATTTTCTCGTGCGGTGCTTGCTGTACATATTCGAGTACTCCCTCCGGAGTGGCATTCCCCCTCGAGGAAGGCGATGAATACCGCGGCTGAGTAGAAGCTTTAGTGCAAGCCGCTTGGTTGCACTGAGACGGGTTCCAACCATCCGCCGCGGCGCCGGACTGCGATAGGGGTTCGCCGAGCTAGTTGTCACGCAGCACACCATCAGCTTTGGTTTAATTACCCAAGTTTGAGGTACTTTTAAGATCCGACCCAATTCACATTGTGGTCAGACAAATTTTGGAAACCTCTCCTCAAAGGAGAGAACAATCACGAATCAATAAATGGGCTGGGACGCTACGTTTCTCGAAGAAACGTGCTGGTGAGCTGCTTCACGTAACGTAGGCCAGGTGGAGGGAATTGCCAATGAAAACATGTGTCCGTAACGGATTTTTGGAGTGTAGAGTGACCGAAGGACATGAAGAACTAATTAAATTTTAAAAGTAGTTTGAATTTTTTAGAAAAAATTGAATCGAACGTTAGAAATTGTTGAAGAAAAAATTATCCACAAAGATCAAATAATATAAGATGTTTCCTTTTTTTGGTAAGAGGAAAAAGCTTTCCTGATCAATGTTTTTTTTGTTGAAATACGCAAAAGCTTACGACTCCTGGGATTCCCAAGCCGTCTCCGATCCAAGTACTAACCAGGCCCAACGTTGCTTAACTTGCCAGATCGGACGGGATGGCGTGCTTTCAACGTGGTATGGCCGTAAGCGAACGTTTGTGCTGCGCTAGTCGCAGACATGGCGAGTGGTGAACAGGTGATCCTTGCCTTGCACGTCGCTGGACCATGTCAGGGAAGCAAGCCGGGACCTCCTAGCCTTCGTCCAGCCCGCGACTGTGAGCAGCAGCGAGACAGGACGGCTGCCAAGACGAGGAGCTTGCCGCGTATTCGCCTTCTGGGCGCCGTGCTTCCACCATCTTGACACTCCTCTACAAAATCCATAGTCCCAGTCCGTGCCTTCGTTTCACAGCTCGCACCGCTACGGGAATCTATTCGCCTATTCAGCAACCGAAGGAATTTGATGGCGCGACCGAGAGGAAAGAATTTCGAAAAGAAAATTATTTTCTCGTGCGGTGCTTGCTGTACATTTTCGAGTACTCCCTCCGGAGTGGCATTCCCCCTCGAGGAAGGCGATGAATACCGCGGCTGAGTAGAAGCTTTAGTGCAAGCCGCTTGGTTGCACTGAGACGGGTTCCAACCATCCGCCGCGGCGCCGGACTGCGATAGTGGTTCGCCGAGCTAGTTGTCACGCAGCACACCATCAGCTTTGGTTTAATTACCCAAGTTTGAGGTACTTTTAAGATCCGACCCAATTCACATTGTGGTCAGACAAATTTTGGAAACCTCTCCTCAAAGGAGAGAACAATCACGAATCAATAAATGGGCTGGGACGCTACGTTTCTCGAAGAAACGTGCTGGTGAGCTGCTTCACGTAACGTAGGCCAGGTGGAGGGAATTGCCAATGAAAACATGTGTCCGTAACGGATTTTTGGAGTGTAGAGTGACCGAAGGACATGAAGAACTAATTAAATTTTAAAAGTAGTTTGAATTTTTTAGAAAAAATTGAATCGAACGTTAGAAATTGTTGAAGAAAAAATTATCCACAAAGATCAAATAATATAAGATGTTTCCTTTTTTTGGTAAGAGGAAAAAGCTTTCCTGATCAATGTTTTTTTTTTGTTGAAATACGCAAAAGCTTACGACACCTGGGATTCCCAA
>CANDYH010001043.1:0-17572 GCA_947396885.1 Heligmosomoides polygyrus polygyrus | reverse complement strand
TTTAGGGAGCGAAACAAGTGGTAATCTGAAGGGGGAGGGTAATGCTGAGCAGGAATGTGCGGAATTTTCTTTTCCGTGTTTCGAATTCTGGTTTCCGGCCGTTTTGAGCTCTTCCATTCCGTTCCGTGTTCCTCATGTTTTTTGGGCCGGAAGGCGGAAACGGAATGGGCACTGTTCAACACTAGTTTTCTGTTGAACACAATCAGCTTATCAAGCAAAAAGAGTTCTCCATTCCTTCATATAATTGTGAGAGTGATACTGTTTGAAAACTTTAGTATTAATATTCTATTATATTGATTAGATGATCGAAAAATCTACTCAAAAATGGCAAAGTTTGAGTGCAATACAGAATTAATATGCCGGCAAAGGCTATGTCTGTATGTGTGGCATTGTGTGCTAAGAAAACGCACTCAACATTTGAATGATCGTAAAATTCTTGATCCATTAGTTACAAGTAGCTACGAAAAGTTTCTAAGCATATAGCGCAGTATCACGAAGCAAAGGGTTCGGTGAAGGTTGTCTCCTCCAGTGCTCCTAATCGAAGGTGTAAACTTCAGTTTTTAATTTCATTAGGTGTGATATTCATCCATATAGAGTAATGCAATTCATTTCTTAATGAAGCACGAATATATGTATACCATAAGCTGTTATTTTTATTGACTAGGGTGAGTTATTGGATTCTGAAACAAACCTGTTACGTCGAGGACCATCTAGGAACTGACGGTGGACGCCTTTTGTCCACATCTAAGGTCAGCCATGTTTTCGACTTTTTATGGCATCGTTTTCGTAGTCTATTAGCCTTTTGGATGGGTTCCTGCAGAATGAAATGGCATTTGGGAGGGTAGTTTCTCAGATGACTTCGACTTTTCCAGGCTCTGAAGAAGGCGACGACGCCGAAACCTAAGCCGCAATAAAGAGTTATAACAATCTTGGTCTCGCTTAAGAAAATACTCGTCGATTACTACGTCTAGGAACTGTCCAGCTGTGTCATTCTCCTTCATATCAGGGAGCTTCTAGGCTGGCAGAGAATGAATATTCCTACAGAACTGTGGACTTACCATGATTATTCAGTCATCCAGTTGTCACCTTAGATCCCAGAATGAATTCTGAGCACTAGTTTTGGTGATTACAGTGTAACTGCCAATCTTGAGGATGCAGATATCTGTGCAGTAACCACGTCTTCCGTGATGCCACAGGTTTCTAAAAATGTTGAGAGGAATGCCTTTCCTGCTGATCGGAAAATGATCTAGGTGAGACTGCTTCAGCTTTAGACTTCACCCGAGTGAGTTTTTAAATGCTGGTCTGTAGGTAACATAAAGTGGTTAAGTCGGTTAAGACTACTGTTCAAAAAATTACAGCAACAAAAAGTCAAGGAAAACTCGTCGCAGGAACTAGATATGGAAACAGAGGAGAGACCACTTGCTGAAATAGTGAGAAATAGTGAGACAGGACCCTGAATTTGTTTTCGTTTACTACTCTATCCATAGCTAAAAGGTTATCATAACAATATAATGAATTCATGCTTTGTTATGTTATGTTGTGATGACGATGACAATGACGCAGGTTAATATGCACTTTTCGAAAAATGGCGAATATGTGCCATTTCCGTTTCCGCGTTTCGTATTCCGGTTTCCGGCCTTTTGAGCGTTTCTGTTCCGCCTTTCATCTTCTGCTTTTTCTAGAAAAATTTCCGCACATCCCTGATGATGAGAATATGGCGGAGGGGGTGGCGGAAGAAGTAGGTAACTATCTGACTCAAGTCTCCTGAATTTGTGAAGCTTTTCTTAGCCAAGAAAGCCCCTTTTCTTAGCTCCCTAAGGGGAGCGGAGCAACTGGTAATCAGAGTGGGCTGTGTCTGGAGAATATGGCGGATGGGGTACGTACTACCAGCCCAGCTCCTTGACTTTTTGCGGGTCGCTTTACCTCTGTGCAGTCTGGCGTTATCACGAACAAGTTGCACTGAAGGTCGTCCCAGCCGCTTTTCACGAAGATGTTCCATGAATTCCCGGAGCTGATTTGCGTAAATGACGGCGGTGACCGTGGCATAGTACAACCTTCTCTTCTAGTCTCACCATCAGAAGCAGCATAGAAGAACCCTCTTGAGCTCCACGTTCGACTTTGCTTGCGAAGGCGGCTCTTCTCCTCGAAGCAGCTAAATGGCACAGTGTGCGTTGGAGTCGTGAATAACCCAACTCGCACATCCCGCAACTCGGTCTTCCAAAAACTCTTTGCGAGCGAGCGGAGAAGGAGAGACTGACAGACGGATATGCGGATATGCTACTGGTGAAGGAATGCGGAATTCATCGAATCAGCACTTCTCGGTAGACCCGACTGCTTGGAGCTGGCTGATGACTGTCGATTGTGTAGAGCCGAGCGTTGTCGCAAGACCACAGTGGTAGCCTCGTGATCCTCCATGAAAGCACGAGAATGGCGGAGTCTTCAGTGCTTGGGAGCCTCCTGACGGAGGTTTGTCTTCGAAGTCCGTGTCTCCTTTTGCGATTTGAGCGAACCAGAGGTTGACGGTGTTGATGGTAGTGGTGTCCTACCCCAATGTGCTGTTGATGTTGCGGATTTCTGCCATCGGTCCAGTTCATTTCATTTTATTTAAATGGAAGGAGATGAACAGCTCCAAACCACTAGTGCCGCGGCTCCAGTCATAGAGTCGTAGAGAATGATTGCTCGAAGACGCTCCTGTTAAATTAACATTACGCTAAAACTCAACGAAGAGCATGCGCGCTTATATACCTTTTGTAGAGAAGCTTCGAGAATGTTCTACGACTATCGCATGGTAGATCGTGGATGTCAATCGAAGGTCAGAAGTTCTGAACTTTTGCGGAAAATCCTATTGAGACTAGGCTCGGCATTCGGGGTTGCATCGCATAATATCCCATCCCGTCTCATCTCATCTCTAAAAACATCCACAACGACCTGGTGCGTTCCTCCATCGGTTCACTGGAAAGCTTGTCCAAGTAGTGACCTTTATCAAAAAAGGTTTTTGTGAATGGTGATGAAAAGTAACACTAAAAATTTTGGTGCTTGTCCCCCTTTGATTTTTACTTTGTAGTAGCATGACCCTTTTATAGTTGCATTCTTAACTGCCTGGTTTCAATTCTCTACTTATTTTGTTGGGCTTACTTCACGCAAAACACCCTATCAAATTTCCTGCCCACTCGACCGCTCCTCATCCCACAGGGGAATGTCTGAAACACGCAGATGCCGAGAACGTCTTAGTGTTTTTTCTTCTTCATCATGTGGGTATTTTCCCAATTAAACTGGGAGCTAATAAGAGCACGTCCCCAGAAGCTTCGTGTCTACAGAAACACATAGACACACTTAAAGTAGTACCAACTGAAAACCATTGCTTCCTTGCTTAAATAAAGTAACAGGCGGAGAGTCGTTGGATACACCGCTCTCAGAAAGGGGCGGGGGCGAGGGGCGCGCCGAGGATAAGATGTCCGGGCCCCTGCCATCACATGGAGGCATCGCATTTCTAATCACTTCCTTTGGCCCTGCAACTCTATCCTGAACTGATTTCGTTCTTGAGACAAGAGTCGGAATCTTGTTCACCATATTTGGAGGAAAAGAGTTTTCAGCTGCAGCGCCAAGGCTTTCTTCAGGTCTCGCCACTCTGCTCAGTACTAAGGCCTCGTCCGCATTTTCGGACAAGTACAGCAACATCTTAGCGAGATATGTCATGACACAACGCGACCATCCACTAGAAAGTTCTTCAATACAAGGAGAGTTGTCTGATCCTTGGAAAGAGAGGACGGTGAGCCGGTTTTGCGCACAATTACGTATGGGCCTTCAATGTAGAACTCCTGACCGGAATCACCCATAGTCTCTAGTTGAGGCGAAAATTTAAAGAATTGTGGAGAAAATTGAAAGAATCTGGAGAGAAGAGCGACATTCTCCTTTCCCCAACTGCCTCCATAATAGAACCGACTGGAAAATGATTTCAGAGCTACCCGAAATGCGCGTCCCAATCGTCTCCTATCAGCTGTTGGGTTTTGGATGACGTCACGTCAATTAAGGACGTTTTCGCGCGCAGCAAACTTGTTCAAGTAGGGCCGCGCGAGCAGGGCGGTGCAGCGCACGACTGCCCCCCCCCCCTCATTATTCGATTGTTGGGATCTGAAAAAGGCGGAGATGGTCTCATCTGAGATTAATATTTGAAATCGGAGAACTTCAGAAGAAGCACCAAACAACCAGAGGAGACCCGATTCACCAACGAATTACAGCAATTTAACGGAGAAATGATAGCGATAGCGCGGCTTATCGAAAAGCGATATGGTGAAATGTTTCACCGTATCGCTTGATAAGCTCACGCCATCGCTATCATTTCTCCGTTAAATTGCTATAAGTCATTGATGAATCTCGCCCCTGATCACATTCTAGTGAGTTTACAGTGCATATAAGCCAGCTTAAGCTAGAATTCATACCTTGGGCAGGATACTGTCGAGAATTCGAACAGGCCTCCGGAATGTTGGCTCCTTTGTAATGGGTAGCTGCATATGGAGTGGCCGATTTCGAGTGAAAACTGCGACACATCAGGCACCTAACGTCCAGTAAATCTGCGACAGAAGGATCAGTAGTTTGTCACTCTGGGTTATATTGAACTCCACGCTATTTTGGATCAGGGCGTGCGTTTAACGATTAACGATTTACCGGATTAACTGGCATTTTTCGTTAAAATTTTTTAACGAAATCTAACGACGAGAATTTCCATTAAATTGCATTAACGACATTTTACGCACCACTTCTAAAATTTTGTTTCTTATTCATGCAAGTGCATTCTGGACAATTTTTTTTTCGTATGAGCTTTCGCAGTGAAAAAACGCTCTGCTCACTTGAATCAGTGGAAACAGGAATCGACATCATCCTCGTATTTTGGCATTTTCTTGCTCATTGGATGTGCCTCCACTTGGCCAACGACCTAGTGCCGTAGCTGAGCAGGAGGAAACGAGCGGCTTGGGGAGCTTTCAAGAGCGTCGAAGTAGTCGTGAAGAAGACGAAGAACGTACGACTCCGTGCCCACCTTTTCGACTCCACCGTTCTTCCTGCCCTAACATACGCCTCAGAGACCTCGGCCATACGAAAACAGGATAAGCATGCGATCAGCGTCGGGAATCGAGAGGACGAGGCACAGAGCAACATGACTCACGCAGCTGAGAGAAGGCCTTCGGAGTTCCGAGCTTCACTGACGTTCGAAGATCAGAGACGCTATCGCATGGACCAAGTCGTCGAAAAGTAGGTGGGCCAGCCACGTAATGCGATTCGCAGACACCTGCTGGACGAGAGCCATCACCGACTGGATTCCGCGGGATATCAAGAGGACTCCAGGACGCCCACCAAGGCATTGGTCGATCTTCTCCGTGAAAGCCCTGATCGACCGATATGACGCCCTTCGTGCGAGGAGGACCCATTGGAGCACTCTGACACACGGCAGGGACGAATGAGACGCTGTTGGCGTCCGCTCGCGCAACTCAATAATCATCGAGACGACAGGCGATACAGGCGACAACATTTTTGTTGATGATAGATGAATTGGTTATTTGGTGTGATGATGAAAAAATAATCATATAAGCTCCATACAGATAGAGTAGAAAAAGATCAATAAAGAAAGAAATCTGGCTTTTTACATATTTAATTACTGCTAAACTGACTGCAGTAAGGGAAATATTATTTAACGCATTTACCGAATTTAGCAATTTCAACGCAAAATTTTTTTGTTAAAAAGTGGTCGTTAAAAATTTACCGAAATACAATTTAACGCGCACCTCTGTTTTAAATAGCAAATGACTGGGCTCTTTTCATAACATTTTTCATCGGACATTTCGGACTGATAGCCATTAAACCTAGCCACTTGCTGCGCTGGCGCACGCCATCCGAGCCGTTGTCATTGGAGCACGTTTTCGTCGCCCAGTGATAGTTGGCAGCTGGGTTCTGCACTCTTCGAGCGCAGAACCAGGCTATGGAAGGGACTCCGGGGTGTGGTGCAAAAATTCCGCACCCAAGGGGAACCGAACCCCGTCCTCTCTCGCACGCCACTATCCGCCGCCCACGATCCCCTTGCCGTAAGTGCCAACGCGGGCATATAAGACATCGATCGAACGCCCACGTGGAGGCCGACACGATCCGCGACGCAACAGCGGCAGCCACACGCTGCAGTATCGCGGGTTGATGAGCAAACCTGCACATCAACTCCCTACTATGGAGTGCATCAGCAGAATTTGGTTAGGTCTAAGTAAGACCTTTCGGACTTTCCCATCAAACATGCCACCTACCTGTTTGTTTCGCACACCTTTTTGCTTCGTTTCGTGAATGCTAAAGTTGCTAGAAACACGTCTAGGAAAAGATCTACGTGTATGAGGTTGCTACCATCATAATCCAGGGGCCGGATTCATCAAAGTTACTGCAGTAAGTTTAACGGAGAATTGTAAGCGAAAAGCCCAGATAACGCGGCTTATCAAACGATATGGCGAGCGATAAGCCGCGTTATCTGAGCTTTTCGCTTACAATTTTCCGTTAAAGTTACTGCAGTAACTTTGATGAATCCGGCCCCAGAATGAAGTGCCACTTCGAGGATAAAATCATGATGTGCAGAAAGACTGGCATTCTACTATCTCACTCCCTCCCAATGAACCAGAGCGCTACCTCTTCGCCACAGCTGCCGATGGCCTCCCTCTCTTACCAGACCTCTCATCCCTCGCCGCTCTCACTTCAGCTCTTTCGCGAATTTCTCGGTGGACGGTCTTCCCTTTTTTGCAAATGAAGAGTGCATTTTGGCTTAGGGTACCATATTACTAAGCTGTGGTGCATACGAGTGACGAGGCCATAACCAGCAATTTCGTCCATACTTTGCCTGTGGGAATTATTTAAGATGCTGACCACGAACCTGTCACTCTTTTTCCTAGTTACAAATTGTTCCTCTACCAGTTTCCATCACAAAGTAGAAGGTTGAAAAATAAGTCCGACCACACTGCTGAAGAGGTCGATTCTACTAAATCAGAAATTATGCCGTCAAGCAGAGCGAAGAACTCCGTATTAGACGTTGCATGAAAAGTGAAGCAAGTTGAATATTGATTCAGTAGTAAACGAACGGAAAGCGCTTGCACAAAGACCGCCAGAACTTCCCGGCCAACCTAATAGAACACTAACAATACAACGAACTCGAAGCGAGGGCTTAGCTGGTGAGGCGGACCTGGATCCGTTTCCTGATTCCTGGTAGCACGATGATCGTATTATCTATCTACTGCCCCAGAGGGTTCCTAAATAGAATAAATATAGCATCCATTTTTTATTTCGTTGTCACTGAACCTACGGGCGAAAGAGGGTGAAATAAGCTGTGCCGCCTTAGCACCATCTCCTTGTCATACATCTGAAGCGTTCGATTTTTCGATAGGCCTGAGAAAAGCCACCTCAACACATTCATGACGATATCATTACAGCACGGATACGATCTACGTCTACGAGATGAGGACCTGAAGCTCCCGCTCCACACGGCAGCCGAGCACAACCAAGCCGATGTGGTGCGGCTCCTCGTCGAATTGGCGGTGAGCATGAGCGTTGATTGCTCCTTGCTTTCCACCTTCCGCTCCTGACTGTTTTTCTCCAGCCGGACTCCATCGAGGAGCAGGACGACCTGGGAATGCCTCCGTTCCTGGTTGCCGTTGCCCAGAATGCGATTGATGTTGTCAAGGTGGACGCTTCACTACCTTCTTATTGACGGGCTAAGAAAGCAGGCTCTTTCAGATCCTCATTGACTACAGCACCGACATCTGCATCACCGACAACGAAGGTCGATCAGCTATCTACGTTGGCGCCAAGTACAATGCCATCAACGTGCTAAGAGTAGGGTACTTCTTCGATGGTAGTTGGGCTCTCTCCCATTTCCCATGCGATTCTGATCTGATCGCCCAGCTGCAACTGTCCTGCTGTTCTACAAGGCTTCTACGGAAAAGAAATTATTAAACGATTTTGAAGGCAAACGCTGTGATGAACCTATACTCGTTCCCATCTCTACCCAATGCGACCACTGCATCTGACTAGGATGCCTCAAAAGAACTTCTAAACACATTGTACCATATTCCGGCGCCTGGCACTAGACGTGCGAGCCACGCCAGGCTTAGACCGCTTGGTCAGGAAGCATCCCGAGTTAGTTTTGGGCTACGTTCCGCGTTTTGGCGCGGCTGGCGCGGCTCACACGTCCAGCGTCAGGCGCCGGCAGAGCCGGCGACGGACACTTGGTCGAGAAGCATCCCTGGCTAGGTTTGGGCTACGTTCCTAGTATAGTTGTGCTCGAACGAATGTATCCGAATAATCAAATATTCGACATTTCTGGATTTTCGAATATTCGCTCGAATTCGAAATCGATGTTTTTCGAAAGTCGAATATTTGTTCAAATTCGAGCATCGAAGGGAGCCATATTCGATTATTAATCGAAAATCAAATAATTGAACTCTATTCGATCGACTAACTTCACATGAATGTCGGATACACTTCAACTACAAGCATACAACTTTATCATGCAACACTTGAGTGACGAGCGTCCTAAGTTTTGATCAGAATAACAAGTTAAAATGTGTTGAAAAAACGCAAATAAATAGCAATCGATTTCTTCCGAGAAGGTGGATTCGTGTGCCTTCATGTATTTTCTATGTATCTTCCAATCTAAAAACCCTCTCATATCAGTGGCAACTGCAGCAGAGAGCGTGCACTTGTCAAGGCAGTACTGTTTTGGCCTCATCCACTTCCACAAACGCAAGAAATGACAGAGGCGCTGTATGTACAAAGCAGCCGTCAGAGCGGCCTGTCGGCTGGTTCGTACATAAATCATCGGCCCATCTATGTCACGGTTTCCGCAAGAAGAACACTTTAACTACGTCGAGAAGTTAAGTGAGCTTCCATCCGTCTCAACTGGACTAGGGGGCGAACTGGACGTATTGGAGATACTTAACGATTGATCGACAGTGCCTCAGCCCTGGGGTAGTCGGGCGATCGACAGCGCCTCAGCACTGGGCTAGTTGAGGTCGCCGCACACGAATCTGAAGTTCCTTTCAAAAATGTCTATCACCATCAATCGATATTTATCAAATTATCGATTTCTGTGGACGTCGTTCAAGCAGTCCGAGACTAGCGCTGAATGTTAGTCGATGAATGTTTTGTATTATAGTTATAGTCTCTACAAGCATTTTAATATCCTCGCTCGGTTGTAAGGAAATTATGATTCCCTGAACATAGCATTCAAAAATCTTGGACTTGTTTTCGGCGCGAAGTCGGATCGCGTGTAGATTTATAGCTCAATCTTTCTGAGTAATGATCTCAGAATCAGAACAGTGGCCTCTCTTTGTCACCCTTGCTAACTTGCCCCAATCGACGTAGTTCAGATGTTGCTCCTGCGAAAACCGTAACATAGATGGCGGCTATAATTGACGTAAAGGAGTTATTACCACGTTGCGTCCGGCGAAGCCGTTGAAAAGTAGTCAACGCGGCCGACAGGCTGCTCTGATGGCTGGTTGGTATATAAAGATATATAAGCGAGAACGGTCGTTTGTCTGTGGTTGAGTGTGTGTGTGTGTGTGTGTGTGTGTGTGTATGTGTGTGTGTGTGTGTGTGTGTGTGTGTGTGTGTGTGTGTGTGTGTGTGTGTGTGTGTGTGTGTGTGTGTGTGTGTGTGTGTGTGTGTGTGTGTGTGTGTGTGTGTGTGTGTGTGTGTGTGTGTGTGTGTGTGTGTGTGTGTGTGTGTGTGTGTGTGTGTGTGTGTGTGTGTGTGTGTGTGTGTGTGTGTGTGTGTTTGCACAGAAGTGCTGGGGAAGACATGTCAGCGACAGGCGACGTCATGCAAGGAGCACCCCGGTGCAGAAGAGGTGTCACCGAGGTCCTGCAACGGGCGTCCGGATTCAGAAGAGGTGTCATCCGCGTCAGTAAAAGGGACCAGTAACGTGGGAGGGGGGGGAGGGGGGGGGGCAAATAAAGGGATACCAGTAAAGAGGACCAGTTAAGGGGGAACCATTTAAGGTGGGTCCTGAAAAGGGTTCCAGTGAAAGAGAACCGATAAAGGGGTACCAGAGAAGGGAACCAGTTAAGATGGGACCCGTAATGGGGAGCCTGTGAGGAGTGGAGGGAGTTCAGTGAAAGGAGACCGGTAAAGGGGGACCAGTAAGGGTATACCAGTGAAGAAGGAACCAGTGTGCAAAAGACGTGTCAAAGACGTCGTGGCAGTGAAGGAGGACCCGTAAAGGGGGACCAGTAATGGAGGACGAGTTAAGGGGGACCAGTAAGGTGGAGGACCAGTAGTGGAGGACGAGTTAAGGGGACCAGTAAAGGGGTAGACCCGAGGAATGAGTAAAGGTGGGACCAGTAAAGGTGGGACCAGCAATGAGGACCGGTGAGGGTGATCCAGTGAGGGGGGAGCAGTGGTCCAGTGAAGGGTGAACCGGTGAACGAGGGGAGGGTCCAGTGAAGGGGGATCGATAGAAAGTTGACCAGTGAAAGAGCGAACCAGGTGAAGGGGGACCGGTGAGGAAGGTACCAGTAATGGGGACCGGTGAATGGGAGGGGGAAGGGGCCCAGTGAAAGGGGACCGGAAAAGGGTTGATGAATAAAAGGAGGACCAGTGAGGGTGGGACCAGTAATGGATCGGTGAAGGATATGATGACCAGTGAAGAGGGGACCAGTAAAGGGAGGTCCAGTGAATGTGGGAGCAGCAGTAGGGACCGAAGAAAGGGGGGGGGGAGACCAGTGAAGGGTGAACCGGAAAAGGGCTGACATTAAAGAGGAACCAGTGATAAGGGGCCAGTTAAGGGGGTCCAGTGAAGGTGATGGATCTGTTTTGCTCTATTCCGCTATACCATTCTATATGGCAAAACCAGTTTTTTTAAATAAATGAGAGAAGGCCTAAAGAGGATAAGAATACGTTCGGTGTGTTCTATTCTCCGGGTTTGGGGCGAAGTCCCAACCAGCCGTTTGGCGGCCTCCAGGCCGTTGAACGTCTGGTATAAAGGGAGGATAAAGGACGGCGTTACTGAATCCCTTCTGGGATGCGCCAGCGCATTCTACTTCTACGGGATGTCGTCGAGGCGACATGGATGCGTATTTGGCCATACACTGACTTGCGGTGGCCAGCCGATGTACAAGTCAGCGCTTTATCCTTCCCAGGCAAGTCTGGTACCAATTCACCGACCTCGGAGGGATGGAAGGCTTGGTTGGCCTGGGCGGGAAATCCGAACCAAGAACCTGGTATCGGTGCATGCGGCAGTTGCGCCTCCTCCGACTGCGCTACACTCGCCCGATTGGTACATATGTGTACTAAAACTGTCGTTCTCACCTGAACCTTCTGCGTTCTGCGACAGTCCTGCGCTCTGACGTTTCGGCCGTGTCCGTTATGCGCATGGGTGGCAGCTGGCTGTGTCGTTGTTCACCTTGGTCCCTTCGCTACACCCACAGATTACGCTTTCAACGAAGAAGAAGTGGTCATTCTAGGCCAGGGAGAAGATTGTTCCTCACTGGCTTTTGTAAGATGCTGCCGGTGTGACACGCGCTTCTGTTTTATTTGTTTCATAGTTTTGTACTAGCAGTGTGTGTTAAGTTTTCCGGTAAATTTTTATCGAATTTTTATCCATTTTTTAACAAAAAAAAATTGCGTTTAAATCGGTACATCTGCCGAGATCGTTAATGAACATTTTTCTTAGCTACGGTCAGTTTGGCGGAATTTTTTAGGTAAAAACCCAGATTTTTCTTTATTGATTTTTTGAGCCCATCTACATGACCATTATATGAGCGTACCTTTGCCTTCAGAACAAATAACGGCAGTCCATACGTTTTTACGTTTTAGCCAGACAACGTCCCTCAATCTAGGTTGCGTCCTCCTTTATGAATTTGGCGCTAGCCATAACAACCTTCTTTCAGATCATTTTTCCACCGAAGTAAGTCCTTCAGTACGAAGTTCCTGCACGGAGAAGACATGCAGGCTGGTCCATCAATACTGCAACAAAATTTGGCGACTTTATTAAGAGAAACATGTTAGTTGTCTTGAATCCAACAGCAGATGCTATGCAGTACATCTTTGCTGCAGTGCTCGTTGCAGTTACCGTGATTCCAGCTGTTCATATTAAAGATGTCCGCGTTGGAGCCATCCCTTTCCCAAGTGGCTAAATTTCCTATGATTGTTCGATGAGTATTCAGTATTATGGGAGCGTTTCTGGCGTTCTAGGACTTTCGCGACAGTAAACTTTAAATGAATGGACCTAGTTCAAAGTCGAAAAATGCTACTAATTTGTCGATCACACACAACAAAGCTGTGCGGTGTAACAAATTCAATATTTTAATATTGAACCGTAGGTATAACCTGTTATTATGCAGTATGTAGAAGCTACTGGAAGGATATCTAGTTGCGATCAAAGCTCTTGCTCCAGCCGAGACCCAAACCCGCACCTTCTTCTTCCGGACCAGACGCCTTATGCCACCAGCGCTGTCTGACCGAGCAGAACATCCACGAGTTGTCCTAGTAGCAATCCCCTATCAGCACTCACCGGTGAAATCAGGAAGAGCCGACCGCTGATACCAGCGAGAAACCGGTGAATCTGATCCCGATATCACGGTGGTGATAGGTGTTTGCTATTAGGAAGATGTTGTGATGTTCAGATCTGGTACACAGCGCTGGTGGAGTAACGCATAGCATCGTTCCCCTGAAAGTAGAAGGTTCGAGTCGCGCCTGGAGCAAGAGTTTTGATAATCAAGGAACTTCTCTGGCGTATGCCTGAATGGAAGACCACTATGGGAGTCTCCATCTTTCAAGAAGTAGAAAAGTAAGCTTCATTTCTGCAAAGTCCTTGAGCCGATGGAGCTAAGCGCCCTCAAAGTTGGCTATGGGTTCACGTGCACACGTGCTAAACTACCACAGTTGGCCAAAATTTTAAAAAAATGAGTATCATATTCGTGATCAGCGCCCAGATAACCCCCTCAGTCAATGTTTGGGTGAATTTTTTCTACCTCTTTTCGATCTCCACCAAGGAGCTAGGAGTCGTAAAAGTTCAATAGTACAGCTTCAGATTTACTCGTGATAATCTCATAGTCAGGAGAGCGTGCATGTTACGGCGAATCACGTGATCAACTTTTCGAAAGATATCTCTGCACCACATCTCCAATAAAAAATTTATGTTTCACAATTTTTAAATGGTCGACTCACCAGACGAGGTTCAAGACCAACGCGCCAACGTCTAGCGATACGCTAGAATATGACGGTATCCTGATATCGCTAGCCGGCTGGGACTGCAGTAGCTACCTGCCCGTCATCATTAGTGTGTCTAGTTGTACACCTTCGATGGACAGTAGGGTTCGACTGGACTTGTGCACCGATCGGCTGTCCTTCTTTGAACATGTGGGGAATGCTGGGTAAAACTGACTGGACACCCATTCTCGACTTGTGAACTGGTGAAGACACACACTCTCGTATTGGTATGTGTCTTGTTGGAAAGGTTCGTTCGTCTAGAGTCAGGGGCTCTATCAAAAATCTAGGAAAATATAAAGTGTCGCATATACAGAACCGGATGCGTCTTTTGAATAGACGCCCAAATTCGATTTTGCGGCTTTCGCGTCTTTTTGATAAAACTCGCCCAAAGTCATTTGAAAAACCAAGGACATATTTGAGCTTAGGAGCTCGAGTCCTATCATTTGGTATACATATTTTGCTCTGTTTTCTCAGGTCTAGATGTTAGCTCAAAAAAATTTTGCCGATGATGTGAAAATCTACAAGACAATTGAATCTAGCTCAGATTGTGATGTATCATCACTCACTCATCAAATCTCTCAGGCTTAGAGGAACTGGTATTTTTTCACAATGTTTTCCAACATGTAGAAGAACCTAGCAGGAGAAACAGTACTCTTGATGCAGTTAGCGATTAATGCGGGTTCTTTATCTAACGTGTAGTCTTTCCTTGTTCTGCAGACCGGGCTGTGTCTACAGGCTAAATGAAATTCCATTGCAAGTTGTGGACAAGGACTGTGATCTGAGTGTTATAATCTCCAGGGAACTATTTTAAAGAACATGTTACAAAAATTGCCAATAAGGCTAATGCGGAGATGTGTAATCTTTTCCGAGCAATTAAGTCCAAAGATCCATCAATTCTTTTTCGTGCCTACAAAATGTACGTTCGCTATTTTTGAATACGCAACCACAACATTCTCGCCACAGGAGAAGGGATTGATACGTAAATTGGAGAATGTGCAAGACAACTTTATTCGAAAGCTAATGATCCGGTTGTATGGATTCAACTATAGCAATTTCCCAGAGGCGCAGCTAGAAACAGGACTGTTGGGTTGCAGACCCTAGAGCTCCGACGTAAACGTAATGACCTGGTGATGCTTTACAAAATTATTTTCAACCTGATCCAAGTTGACCGCAGGGTGCTGTCTTTTCGAGACTCAGTTACTAAAGGTGGGTCTACAAAATTGGTTCTGCCAAAGTTTAGAACTAAAATCCGCAGAGATTCCTTCGCCTACCGATCAATAAGCAAATTCAACAGTTTTTTCAAAACTGCATCCGTCCCGTTGAGAGTTTTTCTCTTTAAGACGTTGATGACAAGGCTCCTAAATGAATTCATCTGTTTAAAAAAGGCATTTGAGTTTTGAGCAATAGTGCGGCGTTTGTACATAAGTTGACCACACAGTGTTCTACTTTTTCGCTAGTTATCTCTGGTCTTCTAGTGATATACTTTTTTATGAATCGCATGTGCATTTTGCTCATGTCAATAAATAATTAAATAAATAAATATTTCATATGGTGCCATGAAAATGTCTGAAATTGAAAGCTTGCGCTTCATTGCCAAAAACGGCCGTGGACGAGTTGTCCATCGCAAACCGTCGCATGGGCACAATCCGTCTAACTTTAGGTTTTTTTGAAAAAAGGTGGGCACTGTTTGATTCGCCTCTTCGAGATCTACACAAGCACGTATACAACTTCACCATTAGAAAACGTAAATACATCAAGACTGCTTCGAACCGTTTAGAAGAGGTTTATCAGAAATTTCTGGCCGCCCTACTTAGGAACTGCTCTATTCTGTTCCGACGAAACTTTGGAGTGCGCTGTGAACAATGCATACACAAGTTGGCCGATAAATCTTGTCGTCGCGAAAAACGTCATATTTACAATAATACGCGAGATGTTTAAGACTTAGTATTCTTTAATATAACCAACAACATGTAGATTGGATTTCACAAGAATGCTTCGGAGTGACCTCCCTCGGCTTTTGCGCAGGCTTCAAGTTTTGGTTCCACTGATTCCACGGTGCGTCGCGTCAAAGATGTGCTGTGGACAGATGAGAAAATTTTCACGATCGAAGTCCCACACAATGCTCAGAACGATCGCCAGCTCCTCAGACCCGATCAAGGGCACACTCGGTAAAGGAAGATCGTTACAAAATCGTTGTTTCCCAAAGGACTGATGGTGTGGGCTGGTATCACGGCAAACCAGAAGACGCCGCTGGTTTTCGTAGAAAGAAACGTGAAAATCAACTTTGAAACTTACCAAGAGGAGGTTCTCAAGAAGGCAGTCCTTCCTTCTATGAAAAAAATCCCGACATAATCTTTCAACAGGACTGGGACACAATCGCCGTCCTCGCTCCATTCCTGCCCATGGAGCGAAGACGACGATTGTGTATCTGGACGCCAATTTCGCTGGATACCTAACGAAGGATAAACCATGGACACCTAGAGCAAAAACTGAGGAAGAGGACCATCACCAATTTGGACCAGCTTCGTCAGGTCTGGCAGAAATCGATGCCAGCTACCCGCGGTGCACCGTGGAATCAGTGAAACCAAGAATTGAAGCCTGCGCAAAAGCCGAGGGAGGTCACTCCGAAGCATTCTTGTGAAATCCAATCTACATGCTGTTTTTATATTGAAGAATAATGAATTTTAAAAATCTCACGTGTTACTGAAACTATGACGTTTTTCGGACGACAATACTTATCGACCGTACCGTAGAATCGATCCTATCAATCAAGCGGGACGATAGCTTGTAGAGTAGCGTTTGGGGAGTTTTATCAAAAATCTCCAGTCGCCTTACTCTGGAATTGCTGTCCCCTGTCTCGGCAAAACTGGAGTGCGCAGGGAACAATGCATGTAGAATCGAATCTAAACCTCAATCGAGTGCGACGACCGCTCGCAAATGGCACGCGCGGGCGTGTTCGGAGCGCGATAACTCTGTCAAGTGTGAATCTTTCTGTTTCAGCTCAAGGATTTTGTAGGTACCTTAAGATTCTTGAAGTGTACTAGAACACAATGGGGTAGCATGAAGAGACTCATGAAGAGACTAAGTTAGTTGCGAGCAGAGTTCTAAGGGAACTTTAGGACGACATGCTCACAACTCCCCACCTAACTAAACTGCCTTAACCCCATCTGCCATTTTAAAGCGGCGGACGGCAACGGTGAAGTTTCTTCCGCCATTACTCGCCCATATTTGAGTCTTCGACATTGGCAATGGTATCATTCTGTTCAGCGCGAAAGGCACTATCGAACGCTATCAATCGCGACCAGTTCTGGAATTATCGATTTTTTGACGGTTTCGCATTGAGGACAGGGGCGCTCTAGGCCGCGGCAGACGGGTCATGACGTCATCGAAAATCGATATTTTTGAATTCGGCCAAGTTTGATACGATTCGGTAGAGTTCTTCGTGCTGAATTGAATGGTGTCACTGAGAGTAGCGAGAACTGTATTCTGGATGAGTAAGAGCGTGAACCGTTGTTATGCGAAATTGCACGCGCGGGCGTGTTCTGAGCGCCATAACTCTGTCGAGTGTGAACCTTTCCGGCTGCAGCTTGTGCATTTGATCACACAAGCCTCGTCTGCATTTTCGCAAAACTGTAACTGAGTCTCTTCATGGGCTACCCCATTGTGCTATAGTACACTTAAAGAATCTAGAGGTGCCTACAAAATCCCTGAGCTGCAGCTGGAAAGATACGCACTTGACAGAGTTATCGCACTCCGGACACGCCCGCGCGTGCAATTTGCGAGCGGGCGTGTCCCACTAAATTGGTAGGTTCGATTCGATATGCGTTCTTCACGGTGCACTCCAGTCTTGCCGAGACAGAGTACAGCGATTCCTGAGTAGGGCAGCCAAAAATTCCTGATAAAATTCTCTAAACTGTTCGAAATAGTCTTGAAGTGTTTACATTTTCCAGTAAGTGAAGATGGAAGCGTAATGGACATGTTTTCGCCCACTCGATAGGTACAGTTCTGTGTGCATGGTACACGGCGCACTCTTGGAACATTCCCTGAATGACAGAGCACTTGTGACGTACGCCATGCTTGAGATACTCCGGAAACATGCAAGTCCAGGGAAATAAGCTGCTCCAATCGCAAAGAGCCCGCTCCAGTCGTTTTGACCATCCACAGCAAAAATAGAGTGGTCTGGTGAAGTTGTATAACGTTTGTGTAGACCTCGAAGAGTCGAATCGAACTGTGCCAACCTTTTTTCAAAAAACCTAAAATTAGACGGATTGTACGCATGCGACGGTTTGCGACGGACAACTCGTCCACGGCCGTTTTTGACAATGAAGCGCAAGTTTTCAATTTC
>CANDYH010001042.1:0-13594 GCA_947396885.1 Heligmosomoides polygyrus polygyrus | reverse complement strand
GTTCCAGAATCAAGGGGGGTCGTACTGTGACGTCGTCTTTTTCTGGGGGGGGGGGGGGGGGCGTCGTTCTCTTCCTCGTTTTAACTGAGGACTTTATCGTTTTTTTTTCGTAGTTTCTTGTACACCTCAAAGAATCCAATGCTTTTAATTTTGGAAGTTTTCAAATCAGTGTGGTCCGCTTCAATTTCGCAGATTCCACCTGGACGTTATGGACACGATAGTTTTTTTTAACCTGAAAGAGCGACATTTGCATGCAAAATTGCACTCTATAAAATATCGAGTGTTAATTGCTAGTTACCACTCAAGTGCTTCCCTTTAAAATGTTATCTGATTTTCTCTCTTTTGTTTATCTCTTCACACAGCAAAAAAATAAGCTTCGAGCTTCGACATAATTTGGGGCCGTCTATAAAATTGTCATTTTCATGAAAATAAAATTATTTTCTACCTAAAGCAGACAACAATATAGTTAAAATTTTGCCTTAAATAGACTCACGTTTTGCTCGATATACGGAGGAAAATACAGATTTCTGAAGCAAACTTCAATGTGATCTGGGGACTCCATTTTTCCTATTCCAAAAAAGTGTCTGAATAGTGGAACCCCACTGATAGCACAGAATATTGCTGCATAACAAATTGATTTTTAATGGTCAAACTTTTAAGGTTTTTCATTCGCATTTTCATTTTTACGGAAAATCGACCAAAAGTAGAACCCCTAATCATATTGAAGATCGTAGCGGAGAGCCATGTTTTTTATCGCACGATACATAAGGCTTGAATTTTTGTGAGGGACTTTTTATGAGGTATTCCGTTTTCTGCTGTTGTTTCTTAGAGATAGAAGACATATATTTCCATGACAAGTCATCCCTTCGGTTTCGACTCGGTCATAGATTCAAACAGCAGTTCAGAAAAAATTTCTGAGGAAACCACTTTCATAGATTCAAACAGCAGTTCAGAAAAAATTTCTAAGGAAACCACTTAAGTCATCAATAGTCGATATTTTAAGGAGTGCAAATGGTTAGTGTGAGTAGTGAGAGGAGAGAAGCAGCGATTGCATGTCCAAAGGACACATGTTTGCAGGGGCAGGTCAGGTCACTGCAATTACGGCAACAGTGTGGGCTCTAGTATCGGACCTGTCTCAAGTAACAAATTCGATTAAAGTCGAGTGAAAAAATTTCGAAAGATATCGCAAATATGGGCTTTGCTAAGTGGTAGGAACTCTTCTGCGAGGGCTGGGCAGACGTCAGTGTCAAACCTCAATGTTGAATTTGAAGGAAACTGCCTTTTCATGAAAGCGAAACTCCGAGACGTAAGCTGACAGCTCCATGGTTTTTGTGGAACGGCATCCCTTCATGGTGTCTGACCACATATCCAGTTTCCATACTGATCCGCCTCCTGGAGCCACAGATATACACACGTGAAGTAGCCTTTGCACGACGTGTCTCCCTGGAACCTTGATGCACTGCCAATTTGGCGGCTGACTATTGTCTTACCTTTGATCAAACTAAGCCTGAAACCCACTTTTGTAATCTACACCTCAAAGTCGAAAACTTTAGCAAAACTCAGCCCTAGAGCAAAAGTGATGCAGTCGTAATAATTAACAAAAATAGAAAAAATCGGCAGTTGAGGATGCATGGAACGCTGAACTTGGGGGCAAATCAGGCGAATTTGATATCAAAGAGATCGCCGTGATGAGACAAAACCTAAAATTAGCATGAAATACATTTTCTACAGCGTTTAAAATTTTTAAAATTCCACTGGGCAAGTCGATCCTTGCCAGGGGGCACAATTAGGGGAGACTCAGGGGCGAATGTGGATCAGGTCAAGACAATTACGGGCTTGACTAATCTAGGTCATCTCGAACTCAAAAAATTTGAAATCTTGGTATGATTTTTACGTCATTGGGTAGATCATGTTGTTCTGACTCCAACAATGTGCCTTTCATTGAATATAAGCGACTTTGAAGAGAGTTATGCCAAAGCGGCGGAAACGGCGGATTAATCCGCCACCGGCCGCGTTTTGGCGAACGTTTACCGACGGTACTGTATAACAGAGGCCTTAATAGTATCGCACCCGTTAACGCGCTATCGCTCCCGCGACGCGTCGCAGAGGGGTGTTATACCTCCGAGTGGCGGGAGCGGAGCATACTCCCGTGCGACGGCTGTCGCAGCACGTGACTCGTGGCAGTGCAGTGCACTGCGACGAGCGATGGTCGCGGAGGGGGAGTGCTTGCCGTGCCCTATTCTATGCACTTGCCCTCACTTATCTCGACACTTCCTTCATTCGTGACCGTCACTGATTTCAACATACGTCTGGTGATGTCTTCGTGGTCATCTGATGTTTTTTGTTTTAGTCGTGGAGCTTTTTTCGTGGCTAGGCTTATTTCGGCTTTCTTTCTCATGAGAAATTCCTTGCCGGCACCGAACGTTACATTTCTGTGCCGGACAAGTCACAGGGTGTTTCTTTTGACATGTCTGGCGCAGAAATGTGCCAATTGAACGCCGATTTTTTCGAAGTCATGTTTTTCTAGCGGGTTTTTTCCGCGTCTTCGCTGACCGCAGTATTTGTTTTGATTCTCAGGTTCCACATAGGTACGAAGACGCACAATTTTGTGCTTGTCAGGTCATTAGAGGGTTATCGTGACGCGATCACAGAAATCTGCCATTTCAGATCCAAGTTTTTAAAAATAATGTTTTGAACTGGGTTTTTTTCATGTCCGCGCTCTCTTCGCTATTTGCTTTCAAACAAGAAATGTTTACTATTGCCGGGTCACGCTTCCTAGGCGTACTAAAGTTGAGGCGATGGAGAAAGAGAAGGAGGGCTTCACTGTTCAATAACGGTATTCGATGCCAAGAAGATCGCCGTTGGCAAGGAAAAAATGCACTCTCGTGCATTCTCATCTAACCTAACGGCCCTCTTTAGGGCCACATATGTGTACTACACGAATCGAATCTGAGATCTGATTGATTGGTTGAATAATAAATAGATAAATGCAAGCTATTATTGCGACACATGCGAATTGCAAAGTCGAGGGAATTGGTTTGATGGCATGTGTCGTGGCATGAAGATTTAGCGGCTGGAACGGAAGTACGTGGCTTCACCAACCACCCAAACTTCTGAGATAAGGTTTAGTCGAATAGCTTCGTTTTTAGTACCATCACCCATATTTTTGCAAAGGCGGAACGCAAACAATGCTTTGGCTTAAACCTCTACGACGTGCATGTGCACATAAAATTCTCAAGAGGGCTTCTAAAAATGTTTTTCCAGGCCGAGATTGACTCACTCAACGTAACTTTAACAAAATGAAAATATCTGCTCAGTGTTACATGTCTTTCGTGAACCAAAATCCACACTACTCCACACTACTAAATCGCATCAACACTACTAAATCGCACCTACACTATATGAAATAGGACCACAAGTCGTCATGGCGCATCCATCGTCTATGCTCAAGCGTTTACAATCACTTTAAATATCTACCAATTTTGATCTTTCGTAATAAATCCACACCGCAACATCCACACTTCTCTATCACGTTATCTGCGGTCAAGAAGTTTTCCACAGTGCCTCTTCCCTTTCTTCTTCTTCCTGCCTTATCCCCACTATCATAACAAGGAATAATTCAATTGAGGCACAGATTTATTCAGACCACTATTATCAGTCCACTCCTGCACTCGGCATGAGTTCTTTTGAGATTCGTGTATGTCACAAATGTGGCCCTAAAGAGGGCAGTTGAGTTAGATTGAAATCACTGATCTCTCCGAATTATGCGCGTTCACGGTGGAGCTGGATGTCCTCGAGCATGATGATGACCGCCACTCTCATCGCACTGTTTCTAAAAAGCAGGTATATAAGTTATAAGTACCTAGGCCAAAGCGAATCAGCGCATACCCGACCCCCCCCTTCAGAAAAACATAACTTTCAAAGAATTGTGCCTCAACTGGGACGATTCATGCTGTACACGTCGCAAGAACCCTCTCGTGTCGTGTCGAGCACAGAAACGCCGGTTTCCATATCTGTGGTTGGAATGAGAAACGAAATAAATGCAAGAGTGAGCACAGGCATGGCGGAAACCCCCTAGCAAACCACGACATCGACAAAATACCTTTGAAAACAACAATCCTACAGCGGCATACGGATCAGAAGGCTATAAAACGAAAAAAAACGCGAAATCACAAACGAAACGGTCGAGAGAACAAGGAACACAAGAAAAAGTGCATTGAATCAGCTGGTCCGCTAAAATTCTGCAAAAGTCTCCGTCTGTAGAACTGCGTGAACTATGTGCTGTGGCTCGCGCGCATCGCGAACCGTCGCGTCGCTGCAGCGGACGGGAGTATACCATGAGGGATCTAGCGATGAGGCAATCTAACCGTAAGCCCTAGTTTATACTTGCGCCGCGGGGCGGCGCGGCACGATGGTCGGGATATCGAAAAATGAAAGATCGATATGCATGGCGCAAGAGTTTTGATCGCAACAAAACATCCTGTAACACCATATAGCCTCTCTACCAGCCGCTCCAGGCTTAAGCAAATGTGTTAGAACATTGTATGGCGATCGTTGTGCCGCGTGGCGGTGCAAGTAAACTAGGGCTAAGGCCTATATCTATAGCCTCTAACCGCTGATATAGCAATGAAGTCGCTTAACAATTCTGGGATACATCCCTATAAAGCTGATCAACCCCTAACGCATTACATTCAGCATTCTTATTCAATTCGGTTAAATGGGCGTTGTCGTCATTTGCTATGTGCAAAACCTTCGACGTAGAAGCAGACAGAAAACGAACAGCGAAAGATTTACAGGGTGCGTAAAAAGTATTGACGCACTAAGCGTAAACGTTAAAAATAACAACACGTCATAAAATTCAACAAGTTTGTATACAAAATGTCGACAATGATCGAGCAAACAGAATAGAATCAGCATCCTGCACTTCATATGGGCTTCTTTGCTGCGAATGCAGGAGCGAAGACGACGAGGAAAGGCATCGACGGTGCGCCGCAAGTAGTCTACGTCGATTTCGTTCCATGCTTTGATCTTCAGTACTTGATACTTTTGTGCAAAAACCTGTAAAAGTGTTACATACTCTTCAAAGACCTCCAAAGTGCTAATTCTGGCGGAAGGCTGGCTGCAAGGGAGGCGAATCCGGCCCGCATCATGGTTTGTGAATTCATCACAAAAGTCTCTGTTTTCGTGGATACATTAGTGAAGATAAATCGTTAGAACTGTCTGTATCGATGTCCTAAAAAAGCAGTTGGTTCCTTGGCTCAATTCACACCTCGAGAGTAAGTCGTATGTCTTCCAGCAGGATTAGGCTCCTGCGCAGATTCGAGGATTGTTCAGGACTGATCCCGCGCCAACTTGGAGGACTTCATTCCGGCAGAGGAATGACCTCTGTACAGACCGGGTTTGAATCCGCTGAATTGCTCTGTACGGGAAGTTTTGGAGAACAAGGCATCCGCTACTTCCCACAAAAGTATGAAGTCACTGAAGGATGATCTGGCCAAAGCATAGAACGAAATCGACGTGGACTACTTGCGGCGCACCTCGATGCCTTTCCTCAGCGACTTCGCCCCTGCATTCGCAGCAAACAAGCCCGTATAAAATACAAGTGATGCTATTCTGTTCGCTAGATCATTGCTGACATTTGGTATATAAACTTGTTGAATTTTATAATGTGTTGTTATTTATAACGTTTACGTTTAGTGCGCCAATACTTTTTACGCACCCTGTACAAATGGTGGTGTGAAAGTGAGAACATTTGATGAAGCCAATTGCTAGGCCTGAATTCCCACCCTCTCTCCCTACAGAAAAGCTGGTCGTTCGAGTTCTGTGGTTATTAAAGTAGGGATTTACAAAGCTACGGCATCTCCGTTCTCCAAATTTCATGTAACCTGTCGGCGAAAGGTGGTTACAGAAACTTGTGTGTCATTTTAATCCATTGCAGGGAAGCACCTTTGATTCGTTGAACTCCAGTGATGCCTGGCCCGGTCAAGAGATACGTTGAACCCAGTGATGATTTGCCCGGTCAAGAGCCCCCTCTAATAAACCTATGTTCTTGCGCTTCCATGTTCATCCATAAAAACATACTAGAATCTCCATCCTTGACAAGAAGATGGAATAGTTTCTCCCAGACTCCATAATCCACATAGATGTCCTATTTATGATTTTATTAAGAGGGACAAATGGTATGAATATATCTTACAATCCAGCTCAATGTGGAGAGTCGAAAGTCAAATGGCCTAGCGACGTAGGATAGCTATCTCTTCAGTCTATAACGCCAAATCCGGCAATGTCTTCTTCTCGTTCTCCTTCCTGCCTCCTCGAATCCTTCCCTCCCTGAGCAAGCCGGCGCATGAAAAGTACGTGAATTCAGAGACGCACTGCAAGCACCGCCACTGGCCTTTTCCTGGCTGGAAACTGCCTCTCTGCGATGACTCAGCGAGCTCGGGGGCGAGCTGTCCCGTAATCAAAATTTCGTATAACATTCTTCGAATTTTTCAGCTTACCTGCCCAATATGTGTAATAATTTTATAAAATTTTTATTTTTGGGGAAAATAATAATTTAAAATTCGTCTTAAGAGCACAGAAAATAAGCAAGCACACAGTGTGCATTGAAAGATTGGATCGCACCATGCATTCAAAAAAGTGGCTGTGTAAGGGCCGGATTATGTTGAGATGAAAGTTTTGGTAATCGATAGAACCGATATTCACGGAAACTTTTCAATCGACACCGTGATTTAAAAAACAAATAAAACACTCAACAGAATAACAGATACAATTCAGATGTTATGAATATCCCAGCAAGCACCAAAATAGCCAACCAGACCCGCTGAAACGGAGTGGCTGATTCCAAACGTAACCTAACTAAGGCAGGCGTAGCCTACCCTGATAAACTCACAAACGGCTAGAGAAGTGAGACGTCGAAAATCCAACTAAAGGACAGACCCTGCTGTCACGAGATGACGTAGCGATGACGGGAATGCCGTAGAGTGACGAGAAGCGATGGGTGGATGCACTGAAAAACTGAGGAATTCATCCGATTCCTGAAATACGTACTACTAAAACAATACCATAAAAATATTCGATTATAGAGCTTGAACTGCACTCACAGCAGACAAAAAGATTGACCGTCACGCTTTTCTTGTGTTTTAAAGAATTACGCCTGCGCCTTGGTGTTTTTTACTGCTTTCCAATGATAACTAAATCTGATACACCTGTTTCAATGATTCTAGCAAGTGCATTGGCTCAGCACAGTTCTTGATTTCTTGTGCCGGAGATCACTTCTGGCCCGCAGACATTGTTACAATGCTGTCACGCCTCACTGTCAGCCTCAGCTTCACTGTCACGCCGGACGGCTGGGCAGCGGATTAAATTAGACCGAGCGCAACGGACAACTGCAAAAGAGCAGATGCAGGACAACAGCCATGCTTGGCGCACTAAAAAAAATCGCCGTCGGGAGCAGGGGTGTGCGTAAATTTTTTTTTCGGTAAATCTTTAACGACCACTTTTCAACGAAAAATTTTAGCGTTAAAATCGGTAAATTCGGTAAATTTGTTAAATAAAATGTCCCTTAACTTCAGTCAGTTTGGCTGTATTTAAGTATGTAAAAAGCCAGATCTTTTTCTTGATTGATTTTTTTCGACTCCATCTACATGACAGTTATATGACAACCAGTCGTTCGGCCGCCTAGCGGCCACCAACGACTGGTTGGGGGCTTCGCCCCCCAAACCCCGAGAATAGGACGTCATGGCCGCTACGGGTTTCCTATTCTTCCCTAGGCCTTCTGACCATTATGTTAATCGAGATGGATCGGCTGATCTTCCTCAACGTGATCCTCAAAAAATCGATAATATCGATCGATATCGATTGATCCGACTTCAGATTCGTGTTCAGCGACCTCGATTACCCCCAGGGCCGAGGTTTCGTGCCGGTTGAACGTGATCCTCAAAAAATCGATAATATCGATCGATATCGATTGGTCGACTTCAGATTCGCGTTCAGCGACCTCGATTACCCCCAGGCCTAAAGTTTTGTACCGCCGACGTGTTCGGAACGTCTACGGCTCGCCATGCACGGTTGCCGACGTGTTCGGCACGTCTACGGCTCGCCATGCACGGTTGCCGACGTGTTCGGCACGTCTACGTCTCGCCATGCACGGTTGCCGACGTGTTCGGCACGTCTACGGCTCGCCACGCACGGTTGCCAACGTCTTCGGCACGTCTTCGGAATTCCGACGCACGTTGGACGACGTCTTCGGCACGTCTTCCGAATCCCGACGCACGCTGGACGACGTCTTCGGCCCGTATTCTGAATCCCGACGCACGTTGAACGACGTCTTCGGCCGGTATTCTGAATCCCGACGCACGTTGAACGACGTCTTCAGCATGTCATCTGAATCCCTTCGCACGTCGGACGACGTCTTGAGCATGTCATCTGAATCCCTCCGCACGTCGGACGACGTCTTGAGCACGTCTTCTGAATCTCTAAGCTCTGCACTTGATCCCCATTCTTACCCTGACGCGTTGTTCGCTGAATACATCGTAAACTTGGGTGATCCGCCGCCGGGGTTTCAGTTCGCTGGCAATCGCCCATTGTTAAGCTGAAAGAAAACCCGGCTGGCATACGCCGCACTGTCCTAGGCATATCTTGGCTTCAGTCCCTCTCCCCGTGACTGACAATGTGACCGACGGATTAAGCGAATTATATATAGTAAGATGCCTTCATCTTCAAATAACAACAGTCTATCATCAACAAAATAAGCGAGAAGAACCATTAAGATTCTGAAACCAAACAGCAACAAGACTTCTAAAATAGGAAATTTCTTAATATGCCTGGTGCCTTTAGCTGGTAGAAGGTCGTCCACCTTCTGGGAAGATCCAAAGTGCATCGTATCACGGCTCAACGTTTTTAAGCCTTTTCTTTTTTCCCAAATTTTTACAAGATTTTTACAAGACAAGCTCGCTAAGTAGACTTTCGTGGCCGAACGTTTTTCTATACTGCCGTAATTGTTTTGGGAAGCTACAAAATTTTTAATGAAGAATTCATTCAGGCAGAGATCACAGCGAACCCCTTGGTACAGTCCGTCTTTGTAGGATATTTACGAAGTGTTGTTATCTTTCCTAATTCTTCGAAGTAGAGTTCGCCACCGTCTGTCACTCATTTACGATTTATCAGCAATTGACCACTCAGACCTTCTTCTTGTAGGACCTGATTCCAAACTGTACAGCTAATTTGCGTGAGGTTTGAATGTGCTTTGAGCTTTCGATATCTTCCCATTTTTGTAGAGCACATTTTGGATTGGTGAGTGTTATTGTAAATTCGTAAATTAGAGAAAAAAACCCGCAGACATAAAGAAAATACGTGCTAAAGCAGGACCTGCACCTTCAAAGATATACATTTTCCGTAAATCTTTAAAAAAAATCTTTATGCGATGGACTGCATGTAAAGTACCAGTTTTTGTACTAACCTGTATAATAAATGACAGAGATTGTTCATCGACTTCATATCCTTTCATGTAATTCTAGTGCTTTTAGCTACATATTTCACTGTTTCTCGTGTATATTGGCTGTGCCTCTCCCAAAGGAAACTGCAAAGGAAGTCCTTGAAGAGGACGAAATAGTTAAGAAAAAGCGTTGACATGCACGGCATGAAATTCAGTAAAAGCGAAGCGAAGACAGTACCCGTAGCCACGCTCTATCAATTAGGCGAGGCTCAAAATTTCCTTAAAGTAGTTCTACCGTCACCGGCTGATGCTGCACGAAAAATTCCTCCAACTTTCCGGGAAACTTGCAGAGAAGAGGGAAGGAACCCATCTCTTCCCTTGTTTCGTTTCTTGCGCTTGTTTTTTTCGCATAGTTTGTGTTTCTTAGCGTTTTCTTCGTGTTTTCTATGCCTTTTCAACCCCACTTATGGAAAAAATATCACAAAAATGTGGAAAACTGAATGTTTGGTAGTTATGAAGAACTAATATATAGCAATCAAACGCAAGAAACGGACCAGAAAGTCGAAAAGCACGGAACCACAGCGTAGAAAAATAGGCTCGCACGCAGATAAATTGGTCAAGGAGCAAGGAAAATGCCAAGAATTCTTGAAAATCGAGTGCAATATCGACTAACTACACTGACTCAAGTAAGAGGAAGATTTCTTCGGAACAATGGGAAAGCTCATTCAAAAAAGTCCAAAAAGGATTCACATGGAGAGGAAGCAAACTTTTAAAAATGGTCATAAAATTTCGTTAATGCAATTTAACGGAATTTTTCGTCGCTAAATTTCGTTAAAAAGTTTTAACGAAAAATGCCATTAAATCCGGTAAATCGGTGATTCGTTATTCGTTAAACGCACACTCCTGCTCGGGAGTTGACGTCGGCTAAGCTGAACGGCGCCGCAATTACATCGGAAACCCGACGAATGGCAATAGAACGGCAAGAGTGGAGAGAACTGGATGCACTCTGCCGCACAAGCAAAAAGTACAGCAGGAGGGCAGTAAAAGGGCAGGGTATATAAGCGGCTGGAAAATGAAAGGGCGCTCTTTCTTCGTTTGTTAAGCTCCGGCTCTCGGCCTAACCCCGGGCACGACATGCCCGCGGGCGGCCTTCGGCCACCCTCCGGTTCTCCTTGGAATGTCGCTCTCGTTTCCTTTTCTTACTTCCGTAGTCATAAACCAATCATTTGAACTGTGTTCGTGTTATGTATGGATATAATATACGCACATAAAAGAAAGCAAGCATTCGTTAGGAAAAGTCAGTTCTGAAAAGATGCTCGTATGCTTGATAAGAACACATTGCTTGAATAGGAAAAGTCGTCTCCGCTGATGCGCTCGTAAGACCTCTTTGGATGAAGCGCCGAGCGCTATTGTTCACCAAAGTTAAACCGTATACTCCGCGCGTTAAAAACGTGCGCACATAACACTTATCCGATGCGTTCCGGATAGGCGCGTTTACAGTAACTATTGAACAGAATATAGGTCCCCAGTTTTGACCTCTTCATAATAGAACCGATGCCGCCTTAGAATTGTGGAAGCCTATGTGTTCACTTTTGCTTTCCTTGAAATTTCCTCATTGGCATATAACTGCACGTGATGAAATGTGGCCAGTAAGAGTGAATGTCGTTCTTATCAAGCACTCTGTGGTACATACTCCAATCCTTTACTAATAATTAATTACTTTGGTATATGCGACACCACACGAGGCATAATGAGTGCTCGACTAGGACTTGTTTATTATTGCCTATGTATATACTTTGTCAAAACGACGAAGTCAATAAGACGAAGCGGTTTCTTCGGTTGAGGAGTCGTATTAAAAGTGATCTAAACCTAAATGTGTTCACATAGGAGTAATTTCACCAAAAAACATGCAGAAGAAACAAAAATGCAAACAAATGCGTCCCATAATCATAATAATCAACACCTTTCAAAACTTTCATGCAAACCTTTACGTGTTAGTAAGCTCCACGTTCTATTCCAGCCAAACGCCTCCGGGTGAAATTAGGCAATGATTGCGCCTTGTAACGCTCAGTTTCACCATTCACAGTTACACCGGCTAGCAATAGTAGACAAGGAAATTATGCGTACCGCTATAAATACCAACATATTAGAAACGCTACTATGATTGCCTTGAAGCCTATCCGACAACTCACATAAGTGACACCAAGCTGCAAAAACTGCGATGAAAACAACACTGGAGTCGGGACCAGCGCTTCCGAAAACCCTAGTGCACCTACTTCTACCTTAGAAACCATCCCTCTTATGCGTGAGACTACCCTCGATCTTCTTGACTCAATCATCAAACACGCTGGAATCACATGAACAGCTGCCGCGGCTGCTCGCCGCGCGGGACCCCAGCGCTGAAGACTCTAACAGCTATAACTTTTATTTGATTGATATTTTAGATGCCACTTACATGAACGAACCATCGATGTGAGGATATGTGTGTTCTTGACCAGCTGTTTTTATTGTATTGTTAACAGATGTCAAACTCCACACAAGCAGAAATTCTGCTATCCATCGAATAAAAATTGCAACATCTTGGAAGAAGGAATGGAGCAATCTTCCTTGGCATTGTTCAAACCATTTTGGAGAGTCTCTAGTTAAATGTAAAAAGCTCATTTTGGTTTGGAAGAGATCGTTTCGATTTCAAAAGCCTTAGGCTAGCTTAGGAGAGCGTCCCATTTGATTCGAAAAGTGTACTACTCGACGTGAAAATGGAATAGTTGGGCGCGTGGAGGTGCCGATTATCGTCTGCACCCGATTCCAGGTTTCGCCCGGATTTCTAGTTTGTACACCAACCAAGCCTTCCATCTCTCCGGGGTCGGTGAATAGGTACTAGACTTGTTTGGTGAACATAAAACACTGATGGTGAGTGGTCCATCGGCTGGCCACAGCAAGTCATTGTACGGGCCAAATACGCATTTGAATTGCCTCTGCAACATCACGTAGAAGTGGAATGCGAGGCGCATCCCAAAAGGAGCTAATTAGCGCCGTCCGTTGTCCTTTTTAGTTCTTTTTTATTTTAAATCATATAGTGAGTGTATAGCGTAGCGAGGGGCGCCACTTGTCGCATACTCCTTGAACTGATCCACAGGTCGAACCCTTAAAAAGTCATATATTCCACCAAGGGCTTATGGGTTGATGCGAGATCTGCTGGGAAGGCGTGAAACACTGACTTGTTTATCTGCTTCTCTCCTTATACTGTCTCTCCGATATCCATAAAGTTAGGTGTAGCACGTCTCACAAAAGGAATGGCTAAAACTGACACACCTATCCATCTGTTGTGGATATAGAAGGCAGTCGGGGTAGTAGAGTCTATTTTAGGAACGGCAAGAAAAGTAGCGAAGTGATTAAGAAAAAATGAGTCGGATCCGGTCTACTGCACAGTCACGGATCCAAAATATCATATGCTTGTATAGTCTTAACTAGTTTTAAGAGTAGTCTTAGTTTACTGGATTTTTATGTTAACTGTGTTACAACTCAAGCATAAATGGATCGTCACAAAGTTAACATTGGACTGCAATGTTAACTTTGTGACGATGCTGAATCTTACGATGACGATGTTCATGAGGAACGCACGAGTTTCTGATGTTCCATTCTCGCTCAACGGAATTAACAAGTTGACCTCCGAATGCTCCAGCTACGAGTACAATACCCACCATAAGGATTGGAAAAAGGGCGCGGTAGGCGCGTTTTCCGCGTTCTTTCTGTTCTTTTGCTGTAGCCGTCTTGATACTCATCCTTTCTAGGAAACTGACATACTATCGCGATCTCCTCGACGAGATCTACCCAGCGCCACAAAAATATTTTTCGTTACTCCATTTTTGACCACCATTTTTTGAGAATGCCAGGGGATACTCATTAGCGAGGGACGTCTCCACTAATTGCGCCCAAAGGACATTTACGCGCGCGGATCTGATGCCAGCGCTTGATAGCAGGTCCTCCTTATGGAAAATTCTGTAGACCAAGAAGGATGCATAATAGATTAAAATTTCTAATTGGGACGCACCATGCATATTACTTCTGACAGATATAGACCAAGAAGCTTAAAAGACCATAATTATCTTATTCTACTTTATAATATTTTTTATTTTTTATTTTATTTTTGATTATTCT
>CANDYH010001040.1:0-26158 GCA_947396885.1 Heligmosomoides polygyrus polygyrus | reverse complement strand
CACTTGCGCGCTTCGCGCGATCATAGAGAGTCACTAAGCCAATATCATTCACTTCAAAGTAGCTGCTGCAGTATAAAGAGCATATGATATGAATAAGTGAGTTTGAGAGGATTTATTATGGCCATTGAGAAGACAACAATATAGGACATCTTTCTGTGGACGAACTGGAGCACCCTATATATAGAGTTAATAAAGTTCTCAACATTAACCTTCAGCCGACAAACTTTGTGAAGGCGAACCCTCACCGGCACATATGTGAAATCGTCATTTGGGTCGCGATACGTGGCGGTCCTCGAGGCACAAAAAAGCCAAGAAGAAGAACAGGAGGAGAACACGTAACCTAACGAATATCCTCAGGAAATGAGACACAAAGAAAATATACTATTCAAAGGTTAACACACATAGGGGAAATAACAATTCCGACATATAATCGCACATCAGCAGGGTAGGACACGTTTTTGGGAGACAAAATAGGGCGACTAACTTGCAGAAAAATAACGAAGCGTCATCTTTAGCCGTCAGTCAAACTTTGTGAACGCGAACCTGCACCGCAACATAGTCATCGAAGAGCAAAAAAGATCAGACGAAGAACACGTACCCTAAAGCATATCCTTAGGAAATGAGACACAAAGGAAAATATACTATTGAAGGATTAACTCACATAGCGGAAAATAGCGATTCCGACATGTAATCGCACATTAGCCGGGTAAGACAAGTTTATGGGAGACAAAATGAGGCAACTAAATATTAGAAAAATAATGAACCTCTTATCTTTAGCCGTCAGGCAAACTTTGTGAACGCGAAATTGCACCGGCACATAGTCGAAATGGACATACGGTTCACGATGCATTGGTGGTCATCAAAGAGCAAAAAAGATCAGACGAAGAGCAGGAGAACAGATAACCTAAAGCATATTCTCATCCTATGAGACACAAAGAAAAACATGAGAAATAAACTCACAGACTGTAAAGCTCGCGAGCCGTAATAAGGTCGTGAATAATACAGCTTTCATCATTAACCCTTAGTCAACAAATTTTATGAAGGCGAATCCGCACCGGTACATCACGGGAACGTCATATCGACTGTCGCCTTCATAATAGACGTTAAAGTAGTACAAAGCGAATCTAAATAGAACAATAATAAACAGCACCCATAAATGCTAAGAAACCCTTTTTCGAACCTTGACTCAGCCATGTTAAGAACGCCGTCTTTATCTCAACTCCAGGAGTAGAAATGAAATGGATAGCTTTGTTCCGAATTTGCGAAGAGAATAAGCAGCAAGTATAGCAAACAAATATCACGTTAAAACTTCGCTGGTGACAACGTTCATCAACTTATTGGTAGGGATTTAACTTTGATGTCATTGTATCTCCTCCCACGTGATAATGTCACATATAGTAGTCCATGGGAGAACACGTCTTCAAGGAGGTGCACTCCAATCTTGTTGAATGATTGTCCTTGGGATTGTTGATGGTCATTGCAAAAGCAAGTCTCACTGGAAACTGACGGCGTCGAAGTCGGAATGGGTTTTTTTTGTCCAAGTAGTTGTCGATACGTGGAATGACAACCGGCTGCCCGATTTTATCACCCCAGATGAATTCACATCCAACGGTAAACCGTCCAAGCGTCTCAACTTGAAGTCTTGTACCGTAAATAATACATAAACCATTCTTCACTCAAGATTCCTCAACAACATCACTATGGCGCCTTTCTTGAGTCAAAGTTCATGTGGTGGCATTCCAGATGGAGTTAGTGAGATGAGATATTCCAGCTGAAACAGCTGCTCGCTGTTAGCTATCATATTCACGACTTCATCAACGCTCTTATAAACCCTCTCATCCTCTGGTCGTAGCACGATGAGCCTGCGGAGAATTTTGTCATTTATACGTTCTACATGAGCGTTTTTAGGAGTTAATATGGCACATTCGTTGAACTGCAATGCAGTGATCTGATTGAGGTCCTGTCCAAAAATTTCAGTTACAATGTCGCCATCATATAGCATAATCACTGTCAATACGGCTATCGGCGTCATTGCGCCTTCCGCTCCCAATCTCTAGAAGACGTTGGTGCCAGTTCCTTTCATCATCTTCAACTCTCATATTCTTTTCGAGTCGATAAACTTGGAACAAAATCCAAAGAGCTGATTTCTGGACACATGCGTCAACGATGTCTTGACGCTGGCCATGCTCCACTACAGGCAATATTTGGCGAAAGTCCCCTCCTATCACAAACACTTTGCCTCCGAATGGTAACTCGTTTTGCATGATGTCCTTCAAAAGCGAATCAACAGCTTCTAACGCAGCGTTAGGTGCCATAGAAATTTCATCCCAAATAATAACATCCGTTGCTTGGAGAACTCTAGCTTCCTTTTGTTGGCGCCTCATTGTTGAACTACGGTTTCCGTCAGCAATGTTGAGCTTGAAAAATGAGTTCACCGTTCGGCCATCAGGAAGAAGATTTGCGGCAATTCCTGCCCATGCCACGCAAGCTATTAGTTTTCTTCTTCCAGTAACCAAATCAGCTATGGTATTATTGTATAGAAACGTTTTCCCGCTTCCACCCGGACCGTCAATAAAGATATAACGACTTTGCGACAAATCGACGCCGTCCATGTAGCATCCGCAGCCACCTTTTGCTGAGTGTTAAGAGTACCATATTTCTCTCTGCCTCTCCTGGTATTCGTAGTCCACATGTTGTGCCGGAATAACAGGCCGTTGTTCAGCTGGAGGGCGTATGACAGTGGTGAGATCCTTTCACATGAGAGCAACTCGATCAAAAACATCGAAATATGCTAAGGCAACGGCTGTGTGGCTATCTACTCGAAGGTGGATGAAATCTTCTCCATTGCTTCAGCAAATTCGTTCCACAACTCATCAGCATGTAATGCTTCACAATAGTAAAGCAAGCATGCGGAGAAACTACGTATTGTCACTGGGGCCTGGTACTGAACAGCTTCCTCAACACTCTGGCGGTAGTAAGAGGCATCATCCAAAAAATCCTGCTGCCTTCGCCATGTCCGACTCTCTTTGAACCTCGGCATGGTAGAGTCTGTCTGTAGAGTTACTGAGCTCTTCACGAGGTTGGTAAATGACTTTATTGGCGGCTAACGTTTGATCGCCTTCTTCAGAGCCTGAAAGGGTCAAGTCAGTTAGGAGTTACCCCACCAAACATCTCTTCTACCTTACAAAATTCAATGTCAAATTTTTGGAAGCCTGCTGTCCCGTACCCCAGCTTATCTTGTGCGGCTTCCTTTGGTCCTTCAGTGGACTGTGGTGAGGTACGATACTCGGATTCTCTCCTTTGTTCAGGCTTCCAAAAATTTGACATTGAATTTTGTAAGGTTGAAGAGATGTTTGGTGGGGTAACTCCTAACTGACTTGACCCTTTCAGGCTCTGAAGAAGGCGATCCAGCCGAAACGTTAGCCGCCAATAAAGTGGTTCACCAACCTCGTGAAGAGCTCAGCAACTCTACAGACAGACCCTTCTGCCTTCGCCGCATCCGTAAATGTGCCGTATTAACGACCTTCAACTGTTCGCAGATCTTCAAAAGACACTTTTCCTTTACAGTTAAGCAGCAGGATGCGAAGGCTGTAGCGCTCGTTGTCGCGAGGGGAAACGGTGTACATCCTTCCTATTTGTTTGGACCCTCGCAGCCTAGGTTTCCATCCATGGCGAGCATCAAATGTGAAGAACTGCGGCAATTGGTAATAAAATAACATTCTCGAATTAACGACGAATCCCGGGGGTAACCCCTGACCACATCGCGCGTTCAGCTCAAAATATCCAGTCAAAGTAATGAACGAGTCTTCAGCACGATTTAAAAGGTGCTCAACTTCTCGCCGTTGGTTAGCTTGCCCTCTACGTTGGATGAAGTCACTGCTCTCTTCTGGAACTCAATGACGTAAACATAAGCGTCGACTTCTCCGAGAATGTGCCTTCTTAGCAAATCTGTACAGAGTTACTTTACTTTTGCGTTAAACACGCGTGCTACCAAATCTCGTCGATCAGACGCAGATTGGCGGTAGTATAGATTCTCTTGTTTTTCTTTCCACTGAGGATTACACGTCATTGTAATGAAATATGTCGGTTTTCCAAATCGTGCAACAATTGCCATCGCGTCTTGATAAGATTGTTGTATTGAGCGTGGACTACCCAAATGAGAAGAAGCCAAGATAGCTCGTCTACCTGGCGGACCAATGTCAGTATCTGTGCCAGCTAGGTAATCTTGCAGACCTCGATAAGAATCAGCTCCTAATCTCTGTTGGTTCTGCCTGTGGTGGTTAAGACGATTCTGCTCTATCTTGACGTAGGCATCAACAGCGAACTGCTGATACAGTTTCCCCAGCGTAAAGGATTGGATTAAACTCATTCCGAACTGAAAATAGATAGGAATAGTATTCCATTTGAGTTATACGGCCTCCTCTTCTGTTTCTTAGCGTAGGGTCCTATCCTCGACTTCCAGTAGGAAACAATAATGGATATGTACGGGTCACATCTTTTATCTATGTCCCGAATTGGCATATACTCTTGACCATGAGGACGTCGAAGGTGCACTGCAAGACTTCTCGTGCAAGGAACATCGCCATCCTCTCCAACGTAGACCACGGCAACTTCGTTTGCTGCAGGGAGGTCATATGGTCGTCGCACAAGTCCCCTCTCCCTACTTTCTTCGAAAACCATACGAGTTTGCGGAGGAGCTCTGTTCTCCTGCTCAGCTAGAGCGATTTCTGCTTGCTCGTTCTCGCTCATCATTTTGAATGATTGCGCGTGAACGTTTACGCGCAACAGCAGATCGCTTAGAAAGCGCATAATATGAGGAGTGCAATCAGCGTTTCTCACATCACTCAGTCTTTGCTGCACAGCGGCCTCAGTGTCCAGAATGTACAGGGTGCGCCATAAATATGGTCACTCAATAAGAAGCGAATTACTCACGGGGAATTTGTCAGGGAATAGCGAAACTTCCTCAACAATTTACTAACAATCTAGTTAACACGCAAAATGGATATCCAACCTCTCAAGCCACTCAGCTTAGCGTGTCATCGGTAAACTAGTAGGTTGTCCTCGGATACCAGCTTCGGTTCTGAATTGTCTCTACTGTAATATACGCTCCATACAGAAAAATATCCTCCCACTGAGGTTTACCATTCAAAGCCTTAACTGTGACGTTATTGTTGTTACTGAATCTTGGCTAAATGAGGCAACCGACTTACTACCCATTCTAGGAAATCTATATGATGATTTTTGCTATCTGAGATGTGATAGAGCTCATAGAAGAGGTGGTGGTGTACTCATTCTTGTTAGGCTTGGTATTTCTTTTGAGCTAATCTGTAGAGAATCTGTTCCAGATGGTTTCGAAATTTTGTGCTGTGATTTAAAATTAGTTGAAACCACATTAAGACTTGTTGCAGTTTACAGGACTCCTAGCGCGTCTATACCGAGCACAACTCAACTCATTAAGGTAATTAGTGATGTCTGCTCCTGCAAGTCACAGTGCATTATTTTGGGTGACTTCAATCTTCCCGATATAGACTGGTCTAAACCACACCCCCTTAGTGGCTCTATGACGTCAAGATGCTTTGTGGATATGTGTAAATCATACAAACTCCACCAGAACGTTTTGACTCCTACCCGTTATGGACATGTGCTTGACTTAATACTCAGTAGTCATCCAGGTCTCGTTAAAGACATTGTCTTTAGACCACCAATAGGATCTAGTGACCATTTGAGCATCACGTTCAAGCTTGAGTGTTTTGTAAGAAAAGCATCATACCGATTAAGGAGAGCATTTAGTAAGGCCAATTACAACCGCATCGTTCAGTCTCTGCTGTCTCTAAATTGGAGAGCACTGCTAAAGGAACATTCTAGTGTCAATGACAAATACGAATTCTTTTTGGCTATTCTGCACAAATGCATTGAGGAGTTCGTTCCTATTGAAAAGGTTCCCTTAAACTTCAGAAACCTTCCTTCCCATCTGGTCAGGCTTTTTGAGCAAAAACAAAGAGCCTGGCTGATGTACCAGCACCACCCATCGTTACATCACTTCTATCGTTTCAAAAAGTTTAAAGACGATTTTGATCGACGTTTGGATAGGTATAATAGGTATGTTGAAAGAAGAATTCTTGAAGGTTCTAAGCGAGCATCATTTTATAAATTGTTAAATGCCGTACTAAAGCGTCCTGAGAGAATACCCTCCTTAAAAGACGAAACAGGAAACTCAGCAATAACGGACTTCGAGAAGGCCACCAAGCTAGCTGAGCACTTTCGGAAGTCTTTTTCGGATTGCCCGACAACTACGGATTCTTCTACCGTTGTTGCCACTCCTCCCAGTATGGATGACACGGTCTGGTTTTATAAAGAAGAGATCTACAATGCATTATGTGCTTTACCTAGCTCGTACACCATTACTCCAGATGAAATACCATCATATTTCATCCGGAGAGTTGCCATTGCAATCTCTTACCCCCTTGAACATATATTTAATGCTAGTTACATGCAAGGTGAAGTACCGATTCGATGGAAACACGCATTTGTTACACCAATCCCTAAGAAGGCGCCTTATTATTTAGCTTCCAATTACCGGCCTATTAGTATCACTTCTGTATTTGCCAGAGTGTTTGAGAAAAAGCTGAAATCTGCGCTTGTGTCCTACCTAAATTCAAATTCTCTAATTCCCAATGAACAATATGGGTTTCGAGCAGGGAGCTCCACAGAAACCCTGATGTTGTCAGCATTTAATGATTGGACTCTAGCCATCGATCAAAAAGTCAACGTTGATGTCATTTACTTTGACTTCATGAAAGCCTTCGATAAGGTTCCTTTGAACAAACTGATGACCAAACTTGCGGATTTAGGAGTTCATCCCAGAATCATCAAGTGGATAAAACATTTTGTATTCGATAGGTCGTTTCAAGTACGAGTAAATGAATCATTCTCAGAATCTTTTCCAGTAACTAGTGGTGTTCCTCAGGGAGGCGTTTTGTCGCCGGTTCTTTTCACTATCTATACTGCTGAAATTCCCTCCCTGATTAGTCGCTATGATGTTGCCTGCAAAATGTTTGCAGACGACATAAAAATTTATAAGAAGGTTTCTGGCGAGGAAGATCATGTTGCTCTTCAATCGGCAATAAACACGATTGCGGATTGGTCAGCGAAATGGAACCTTCCTCTATCAGGACAAAAATCCCAAGTGTTTCACATTGGGCAGCAGATTAACAGAAAGAGTTATCACCTTAATGGGATGCAGCTCGGTAGCCCAACTACTATACGTGACTTAGGATTTGTATTTGACACAAATCTTTCATTCCGAGAACATTGTGAACTTATAGCGAAAAAAGCTGATCGTGCTGTCCACTCTATATTCAAGTCTCTACGCACTAAATCACCTACACATTTAGTGTTCGCCTATAAGACATATGTTAGGCCGATATTAGAGTACGGCACGACTGTATTCAGTCCTAAGTGCAAAAAAGAAATCAATAGGCTAGAATCTGTTCAAAATAGCTTTACAAGAAAGCTCTGGATAAGACTTCATGGTTTTGATTACACCACCATCCCTTCAGCATCCACTCGGAACAATATCTTTAGTCTGCGTACGCTTTCGTTTCGCAGGAAAAGAAACGACTTAATCATGATTTACAAGATGGTGAATGGTATGAATAACCTCTCGCTCCGGGAATTTTACTCTGTCTCTCCATCTAACACTAGGGGTGGACAGTGGAAGATAATTGTTCCTAGAGCAAAATGTAATACCAGAGCAGCTTTTTTCACTAATCGTGCTGGCAGTGAATTCTTGAAGTTCTCCAAGAATATTACTTTACCTAGCACGATACGGCAATTCAGAACACAAGTTGAGCGGTATTTCCAAGAGGATTCCTAATTGTTTACTGCCTTCTAGACTTGTTGTTTTCTGTGCTTGTTTGTAGGACTAAGCCTATGACTTCATTTACTATGCCTTCTGTTGGTTTGTAACTATTTTAGTTTCTGTTATGCCTGTTTATTCTTACCTACGTGGCTATCCACGTACAAATAAATAAATAAATATCATCTAATATGATCTTCCTTGGCACGAATGACGACCTTCAGACGCTTAGGGTAGGACTCAACGGCGGCACGCAAGGTTGCCTGCGGAATTTCCTTCTATGCTTTTTCCCGTGAAGATTTCAATCCTCAAATCGTAGTGCGTCTTTTAGCGCAGGCTTCACCCTCTAGAACGAACCAACGCAGTAATCCATAACACTCAAATCTTACGAGTTTGTCGGCCATTTAGAAACAGGGATGAAGTTGGGAGGATTCCTTGCGCACCACTCCTGAGTCTTCTTGGACTTGTGAGCGGGTGCGCCCTAAAGGTCCATGTTGTATTTCCAGAGTGTTCTTGAACCTAGGGAAGCAACTCCTTCATCAAATGCCGTTCACGTAGACATTGGTGTTGACCTTAGCTCCTTTTTCAACGAAAACCAATCGTGTCCGTCCTTTGGCGCAAACTCCGGCCCAAACCATCAGGGAAGCTGCATGAGAGTTTCTGTTAACGGTGTCTGCATCCTCACCACTTTCAGCCAATAACCGCGAGTTTTGGCGGTCAAAACGCTGCTCAACTGAGAAAAGTTTCTTATCAGTGAAGAGCGTCGTGCAGTGGTCGTGCCGCTCGAGGAGTCTTGGACGTTTTTTTCTTCTTCCTTCCACCTGTGCAGGCGTTTGTCCGTGCAGTTGACGGAACTTGTAGGGGTATAGTCCAAGTTCATTCCTAACAACTTGCCTCATCGTCGTAGCCGATACGTTGAGCTCGGATGCCACCTTTCTCATGCTGCGGCCTGGATCCCACTTGAATTGTTCTTTCATGATTTTTCAAAGACTGCTCGTAACTACGGATACCGGGCAGCCAGATCGGGAACGATCAACGAGAGAGTTACGTTCCACACAGCGATAGACTATCATCTTGTGCAGCTTCAGCAGACGAGCGATGTTGGGAACAGAACGTCCTGCCCTTCTCGGATCCAAGATTGCGCCTCTTTGACAACAAGACTTTACCATTTCTGATAGAAGCAGTGTGGAGATGCAAAAAAACACTATATACGGTTAAGATGACACGTAGAATCCGAAGAAATAATGGAAACGTAAAAACGTTCACAAACAAATACAAAAAATGACGCGCGAAAAAGTGACCATATTTATGGCGCACCCTGTATATTTGACATACTGACGTTGATTTTTTTTTGACTTGGATAAAGAGGATGGTAAATTTGTCCATGAGTCCTATAACAATAGGGCCCCGGTCCTCCAACTGTATCTATTTGGGCTCCCATGGAAGCCATTGTCAGTGCAGAGTTGAACACTCTTATTTTTTGAAGGAAGCTCTGTTGACTCCTGTAGCGCTCGCCCAACACTGTAGGATCGCCAACGTACAAAAGTCGAAGTCCTTCTGGAAAGTCATCAAAGAAGTTGAACAGAATTCTTCCTAGATCGCAGCATTCTTTAAAAATGCTTGGGGGATCTCGTTTAACTTCACTTCAGAAGTGCAGCGCACCGCAGTGCTCGCACGTATGCTCGGTGATGTAGTCGAGGAATAGTCTCGCTTCGAGCTATTCCAGTTGTACTGAAACGATGATGATCAATGTGAGCTATTTCACCACCTTGATGTTCCTGTCCGTCAGCGATAACTCGAGGTCGAACTTGTCGGCGTCATTCTTGAGATTCCGAGCTATCAGGCTCATAAAGTTATCGATTGTCATTCTCCTCCGATGATTGGCTTGCACTTTCCAGTATTTCAAGAAGGCGATTAAATTCAGCTGTATTAGCACGCTCTCCAGCGTGTTGTTTCGCCGGATGCAAGGAAGTCTTTCCTTCTTTCTGTGTTCGATTATCGTCGGAACTGTTCGCATTAAGTCGTGAGCGACCACGACCACGTCCTTTCGTAACTACGGCGTCTTCCTCAGTAGAAACTCGTAATCGTTGATGGCTAGGTCTATCTCCGACGTTGTGAACCCGTGGGTGACCACGACCACGTCCTCTCATAACTACGGCGTCTTCCTCAGTAGGAACCCGCGGTCGATGATTACTACGTCTCTCTCCGACGTTGCGAACCCGTGGGTGACCGCGGCCACGTCCACTCCTAGTTGCGACGTCTTCTTCAGTCAGTAGAAACCCGCGGTCTGCTCCCATCTCCGCTGTTGTGAATCCGGGGACGACCAGGCCCACGGCCTCTCCTTACTGTGACGTCTCCCTCCATTATTCGATCACCATCGAGTGTTACTGCACCTAAGTCATAAAATTTAAGCCGGAATAGTAGCCATATTAATCGAGAAGCGTAGCGGGACGAAGAACGTAGAATAAACCAAAACTGAAGCATCATTTCCTCGAACATAGGCTTTGAACGAAAATAAAAATAAAAACTGAACCTCTCCATCGAAATCTAGGATAGGAACTAAGGTCGACCGAATCCTAAATGATGATCGTAGACATAAGGGCTTCACAACAGAAGGAAGCGCAATCAGTATCGATCGACATCGACATGATATAGACTTTTTCTCAGATTTAACCTATCGGAACCGGCATGTTCACTGGATCCCAATGCATCGTGAACGATGGGATCTATCCTAGTCCGGGGGGCCACATAACTAAAAGGTATTATATGTAACAAATCCACTTGAGACTTATCGTGCGGCTCCTACAGGCAACATGGGACCTAAACAAGAAAAGAAAGTGAAGAAAAAAAACGAAAAAACTACATAAGCAGGCAAAACTGTGTGCCCTCCTCACCATGTTAAATACTGGTTATAACATGTCACGCGGCGGTGGCACGCGGCATGCGGCTTCATGCGCCCTCCTCATCATGTTAGATCCTTGTTATAACATGTCAGCCGGGGGATAGCACGCGGCATGCCTCCATTCCGCCGCTCTTTGTCCGCCGACACGGTTGTAAACCGTAGAATTTTTTTATTTTTTCGTTTGTCCGCTCGTTTTCGGTTTATTTTAGGTTGCAGCTTGTTCGCTAGGAGCCCCTCGGTAAGTTTCAATTCATTTTGTAACCTAATTTCTAGTTGTGTGGCCCCCCCCCCGGACTAGGATAGATCCAGCTCGGTAAGTTTCAATTCATTTTGTAACCTAATTTCTAGTTATGTGCCCCCCCCCGGACTAGGATAGATCCAGAGGTCTTTGGAACCTCTTCGGAATCCCAGGGCATGTTGGACGACGTCTTCGGCACGTCCACTGAATCCCAATGCATCTTGGTTGACGTCGTCAGCAGAGCTGAATCCTGGCCCAAATGCTACTACGTCTTGGGCACCTCTTCGGCATCCCAGGGCATGTTGGGCGACGTACTCGGCACGTCCCTGAACCCCTGTGCATCTTGGACGACGTCATCGGCACAGCTTTTGAATCCCAATGCAGTTTGGACGACATCATCGGCACGTCCACTGAATCCCTACGCATCTTGGACGACGGGTTGCCACGTCTTCTGATTCCCCAGGCCCGTCCGACGACGTCATCGGAGCTGAATCCCAGCTCGCATGCTTCTAGCACTAAAAGTAGGGTGGTAACATAGAGGTAAAAGTGGGTGCAAAAAATGCCACCTAGAAGGCAAAATATAAGAAAAAGCTGCAGAAATAAGCAGCCGGCTGTCATTCTGCACTGGAAAAAGATTCTGCTTCTGGAGTCGTAGCTTCCCTGGTAGCGGGACAGTAGTAAAAGTAGGGCGTCTAACATAGAGGTAAAACTGACTGCAAAATTGCAAAAAACGCCCTCTATGAGGCAAAATAGTGAAAAGGTCAGAAAACAGTCGTAGCTTCTCTAGTAGCGGGACGGTAGTAAAAGTAGTGCAAAGAGGTAAAACTGATTGCAAAATTGCAAAAAAAAAACGCCCTCTATGAAGCAAAATAGTGAAATGGTGGAGAGAAGTGTCGTAGCCTCCCTGCTAGTGGGATAGCAGGAAAAGTAGGATGGGTAACATAGCGGTAAAACTGATTACAAAAAAGCGCGCTCTATGAGAACAGAAAAAAATTGCAGGAAAAAGCAGCTGCCGGTCATTCTGCACAATGGAGAAGGATTCTGTTTGTGGAATCGTAGCTTTCCTAGTAGCGGGGCAGTAGTAAATGTCGGGCGGTTAACATAGAGGTAAAACTGAATGCAAAAACGTCCTGTTTGAGGCAAAATAACGTAAATGCGCCACACAGCAGAGCTGGGAAGGAACAATGATGAGATATGGCCCACAGACACGTCTTGCGAAACCTCGTCACATGGGTGTTTCTTGGTCTTGGCATATAACCAAAAACAATAGAGACATCTTTCGAGAGCTCGTCATATGGGTGCCACCACCCGTCTGGCAGTGAGACGTCGATGGTAAACAACAGTATTGGACAATTGCCAAATACCCTCAAACTTACAGAAATAAGTACACAAAGTCCAAGGAGTTAACTTCGGAGAAAAACCCTTACTCTTTTATAAATATGGCGATTTGGTGGCCACTCATTACTCCCCCTTAGTAGAGATCGTCCACCATCACTACTGGTCCCCTCAATGAGCTTCCTTAGCGGACGACATGTTCGGCACGTCTTCTGAACCCCCACGCTGTTTCGGACCGCTTGGACGACATCCATAAAAAATCGATAATTTGATCGATATCGATCGATTGTGATCTACACTTCAAAAACGAACTTCATAATCATGTTCAGCGACCTCGATTACCCCCAGGGCTAAAGTTGGCGACGTGTTCGGTACGTCTACGGCTCGCCATGCGCGGTCGCCGACGTGTTCGGCTCGTCTACTGAGTCGACTGGCGCGTTCGGCGACGTGTTCAGATCGTCTTCTGAGTCGCCAGGCACGTAGAAGCAGGGTCAAGCTTGAGCCTCGGGAATCGAAGGGGGGTCGTACTTGAAGTGTCAATTGCTAAGGAAAATTAAGTGTTTTCCTACAAGATTTTTGGAAGCACTCTTCGAAGCGATGACCGAATGGCAACCGGAGGATGGATTTTCCAAGAATGCCTACGAAAGCGTGGAGTCTCTCATTCGACCCGGGAAGTTGTAAAAATTAATATACAAATGTTTCAAATAAAGATGTATTATTGCATTACTTGTTATGTCAAGTTTGGCGGACTTTGATTTGATTGAGTTGCGGGAGGAAGTATGGATGCTGCCGATTGTGTTATTGTTAACGTTGGCATAGTGTATAAAGTTGTACACGAAATACTTGTCAACTCCCGACTCAGTCCGCAGGTGGGTGCGGGGTTATCCTTGCCGCCCGGCCTTCCCGCGTCTCCACCCGGAGAACTTAGTCGGTTGCCTTCTGCGCTGGCGAACAGGCAGAGTGGCTTATAGAAGCAATTAAGCCGTGCATGTCTACCGACATGGTGCTGATCTTCTTCAGTTAAGTTCTTCTGAAGTTACCGGTACCTATTCCGACTTGACAACTCAGAAAAGGTCACCTAAGGTCCCCTAGTGTTTCTTTTATCTCCCCTCTAGGTACCAGACGGCTGAACCGTTTGTCAGACGGTGACGGCACCGTAGGTTTTATAAAGTTTATATGAACAAAATAAAACTTCAACCAACAAACGCAAACGGTTCACGACCACTTCAAATGCGGATACGACAGCGAATTAGAATAATAAGAGAGTGAATTCAAATGATTAAAAGATGCCAATGAGTTCAACGGGATTAAATGGGTTCGACCGAATTAACTGAACTCAAAAAAATCAAATGCCACCGCTAAAACTCGGTTAGTATGTGAGACTTGCAATCAGGGCCCGTCCAAACACTGAGGTCTGGGCACCACCCGGCTGGCTCGCTCTTGACTTCCTTTGGCTCCACTCACGCAACTAGGGGCGGATGGGACAAGGGAGGAGCAGGGATAGACCACCATGTGGTAACTAACTCAACTAGGTGCTTACCTAATCCTCAAGGACCAATCTCACTTAGCAGTGAGGACGACTACCATGCAGCGGTCGCTGCGTAGCCCGAGCCCGGGGAAATGCGGGGCGAAGGAGGGTACGTTAAGTACCAGTAAAAGCCCACCTAGAAGGTCAGGCTAAGGCAACGCCACCAGGAGCCGCCAGCCGACTGCTAAACAACTAGACTCTCCACTAGATGAAGCTACGCCCGGGAAACACCCCCTTAGCTCTCACAAGCGATAACGCCTACTGAAACTCAGGCCGACTACACTCGTCTCAACCAGGCTAGGAGGCGGACGCGCTACTCCTGCCCGAACTCACTGGGAGTCTACACTACGGGGGAGCCGGGTGTATAAACCCTTAGGGACTACCTAGACTCTTCCCCTAATTTAGTGGGTCTCCACCCAGGGAGTACCCCCACCGTGGAGGCTCAAGATTGGCCTACTACACAAGAGAGAAAAATTGGGGCTAACTGCTGTTAGCCACGAAGAACCCTAAGCCGGCTGTGAAGTGTGGGGCTGCGTACAAGGTTGGACGGAGTAATGATTTAGTTATATCAGCCAAAAACCGTGGGAGAGGAAAAAGGGACCGTGGGGAGCGGAGAACAAAAGACGTCAAGAGCGCTGGGGCCCTTGGTCGCTATGCTTAGCGAAGGTACTCACCCTTTGCGGAGGGGGGAGGGGGGTAAAGTCACGTAACCCTACCGCAGCCCTGGCGCCTAGTGTCGTCCTGGGGAGTAAGAGGAGCAGAAACTAGGATTGAAGACGTCGGATCCAACCGACGGTAGAAATCCTAGCACTTGATGACGTGCTTACGACACTCCTGAACTTCTCTAAGCGAGAGAATGGACCCTTCCCCCACGAAAGTGCAGTTAGAGGATAAAACAGAACGATGGAAGCAAAAGAAATACGGCCCTTACGGCCAGACCGGCTATCCTGCGGCGAGGAACGAAGACTACTGTTCTGGGGACCCGGGCCGCTGCGCGTGGTCCGACGCGGGGCGGTTCCTGCGGTAACTGATCAATGCCAATCAACTTTGGCCATGTACGGACGGGCTCCGACTGTGGAGAGGAGGCATGATCCGACGAGAGAGCGTTCTGGACAGAGAGAACGCAGAGAACAAGTCGATAAGAACGATATCGGTGTGATCACGGACGAAGCGGGTCAACCGACGGTAGCTGGGGTACTTGACATGCCCCCCCCCCCCCCTTAAAAATATAGGCTGCTCCACTCAGCCTCATTGTTCTTTCAGGGACTCTCTATTAATTAAAAGAGATCTTCACCTAATGACAGAGTTCCCTTTGTCTGTTGACCCAGTTCCCCCGCAGTGGATCATAGTAGTGATCCGGGCACCGCCTTTTGAACTCAAGCAATGTTAGTGCATGAGAATAGTATTGTTTACAAGCATTCAAAAATCTTTTGGCCGTGGGTTCATGATAAACTTTTCTGCCGTCTACAAAGCGGCCATCCCTCTTATTGAACGGGGCGGTCTCTTTCTCGAGGGTATCAAACGGCGGCAGAGTGTTCGAAATCCGATGGTATAGATATGGGCGCTGTCTCATGAGCTCGATACAAAAATCAGAAAGAAGGTCGGAAGCGACTGTCCAGTCTTGGTCGTCTCTTGGCGACGGGAGCACATAAAATTCAGAACCACAAGCGATGGCCTCACAGATCCAAATGAATTCAAATCGCCAGGCCTCAGGTGAGAAATAACGGGGAGGGCTAAAGAGGATGATAGCTGACAACTGATCGCTGAGCCACTCTCTGGGTATTTGACTGGGGTCGGCATAGAATAAGGCGACCTGATGCTGAGAGAAATTCTCGAGATAGTCCTCGAATCCCTCGGGGAGGAAGATCGCGACGCGCCTGGGCCGCGGCCTGGGTACGGGGCCCGGGAGCGACATGGTCGTCAACGCCTCCCTCACCAGGCGCCCGACCGCTGCCGGCTGCCCACAGCACGTGCGATCTCCCTCCTCCAGGTGTCCTTGCCGGATGCGCTCCAGGAAGTAGTGGACATGGAGACAATTCCTCTCAAAACGGAGATAGGCCTCGACAAGGGACTGAGTGGTGAGGATGTAGTACACCTGCTCTTTGATGCGAGCCTTTTTCAAATCCGCGTCGACGTGCGTGAGGTCCAGGATGGCCAGTATTCGTGCTAGTTCCCGCACTGACAATGGCCTCTCGTCCAGCAGTATTTTACATCCAAACATCCCGCCGATTGTTTCTGGTGTTCCGCAGCGTCGCGGACCCGACCCGTTGTCGCAGATACCATCGCATCTGTATTCGATCGAGCTCGGATTATCGAACTTCATGTGATAGCTAAATAAAAGAATTTCAAACATCACCATTACCGAGAACCTGCTAATGCTGACAAGGAAAGAGAAGAGTACCTGATACTAGTTGACTAGAGGTCTCACATTTTGATGGCTTACGTTTGCGCGGTCTACCCCGAAGTTGTCGTCTACGCCTGCTGTTGGGTATAGGCGAATCGCTGATGCCAGCTGGTACTTTAACCAAGTGGTCGAATTGGATTCGCACGGGCTCCTCATTTTCGCCTATGAGAGTGACGAGGGCAGAATTTTGACTAGCCTCGAGGACCCGGTATGGCCCTGCCCAATCGTGGGTCAGCTTCGGGTGTGCTGAGTTTTGCTTTTCCGAAGGCGTCTTTGTAAACCCGATCACCGGTTTTAAATGTATCAGACTTCTCTGTATTCCATTTCGTGTCATTGAATTTTCATCGATGTAATCCCTTGCTAGCTTCAAGCCATTCAGCAACTCAGTTTTGTAGTCGTCATACCCGACCGTATGAGGGGAAAGTTGTTCCCTGGAGATTACAGACAAAGGGTACACTAGGTCATGCCCGTACACCAGGTAGTGGGGACTCTCACCCGTAGCTGTATGCAAGGACGCATTGTACGCACAAACCACTGCTGGCAATATTTTGTCCCACTCTGTAGGAATTGTGGTTTTCTTCCGCAACATCCGGACTATTGTACCGTTCGCGCGCTCAGTTAAGCCGTTTTCGCGTGGACAATAACCTTTTGTGAAGTCCTGCCGGATGTGGGTAATGTCGCATAATGCTATCATTATGGCATTTTCGAACTCGCCTCCCCGGTCCGAGAGAACACAGCGGGGCCACCTACCTCCCATACAGATCCACTGACTAAAAATCACCTCCGCGATAGTTTCAGCTTTCTTGCCCGAATCAGGATACGCACCGAGGTACTTGGTATAGTGGTCGATGACCGTAACAATATACCTGTTCCCTCTAGATGTCAATCCCATCTCAAGGACATCGACGCCGACTATTTCAAACGGGCGGTTAGCAACACGAGGTCTAAGTGGAGGGGTATTGACCTTCCGGCTGTTCGATAGGAAGCATTGCTGGCATTCTCGACACCATCTTTCCAGGTCATGCTTCATGCCAGGCCAGAAGACTTCCCGTCGAAGTTGAGCGAACATCTTCTTCCAGTTGAAGTGGCCTCCCATCAACCCATGATGACGCTCTTCAAAGATTTTCCGGCGGTGGGCTACGGGGACTACCACTGCTGAAGATCCATAGTCAAGCATTAGCTTGAGGTTGTCGTCTTGAATGACGAAGTCATTAGAGCCTAGTTTCCGATCGTAGCGAGGGAGTTTGATTTCGACGTCTGGCTTGTCGTTTTCCACCGCGTCGATAACCGACTGAAAGTCAGGATCCTCCCTAAGAGCATCCAACCAGGACAAGGGACTAGTCACCTCGTTGTTTTCCGAGGGCAATGGATCAGGGACCTCTTCCTAATCCTGTTCCACGTTTGAGACAACCTTATCGTTTTCCGAGTGTGTCGGTGGAACAACCTGGTCCGGCTCAGGATGAACTATCCCACGGGACAGTGCGTCGGCTACTGCATTCGCCGCTCCCTTAACGTACTCTATCGTCAAGTCGTAGCGCTGAACCTCCAAGGCCCATCTAAGCATTCTATCCGATTTTTTTTTCGTTTGAAGAGAGAAGTGAGGGATGCATGGTCTGTGCGCACAATTGTATGAACTCCATACACAAAGTAATGGAACTTCTTCAGTGCGAAAACAACCGCAAGACCCTCCTGATCTGTCACATGGTAGTTCCGTTCGTCTCCCGAGAGCAGTTTAGACGCGAAATAAACCGGGTGTAAAAATCCGTCGTCTTGCTCTTGGGCCAGAACAGCTCCTACCTCTGTCCGGCTGGCATCAGTGTACACGTAGAATGGACGTGTCCCATCTCTGGCCTTCTTTACGTCTGGTTGGGCTAGCACGTGTGCTTTAACCAGCTGTTCCTTTATGCTGTTGAAAGCTTTGTCCTGCTCTTCCGACCATTGAAAACGAACCTTGGAGCTCGTCAGGGCATGCAAAGGTTGGACTATGTTTGCGAACCGCAAAACAAATTTCCTATAATATCCCGCCATGCCTAGAAGTGTGCGAAGCTCCGCAATGTTCGTGGGTCGGGGATAGTTGACGATCTTGTCAACCTTATCTGGGTCTGTTTGTACTCCCTCCGAGTCAATCACGTGGCCCAGGAATGCTATGCGGGGTTCTAGAAGCCTACATTTCTGAGGTTTCACCCTAAGATTTGCCGCTTTAAAGGCTTGCAGAACTTTCTCCAAGACAACGTAATGACGCTCTATTGTTTCTGTCGCAATGAGGACGTCGTCAATGTATACTGCCACCTCTGGGCCAAGAAGGTCGCTCAAGACATGTTCCATCAGACGTTGAAAAGCTGAAGGGGCGTTCGTAAGTCCGAATGGGATAACACGAAACTGGTATAACCCAGCTGTCGTGGTGAACGCACTGATCTCCTTGGCTGTGTCCGTCAGCGGAACCTGCCAGTACCCACTAGCCAAGTCGGCGCCGTGAACCATTTCTTGCCCTTTAAATTTTGCAGGGTGACGTCTATAGTGGGGAGGGGATAGCAGTGTCCTTCTTAGTGACCTTGTTGACTTCTCTGTAGTCAACACACAGGCGTATACCGCCGTCTTTCTTTGCCACGAGTACTATTGGGGAAGCCCATGAGAAGGTGCTCGCCTCTATTATCTGCCGATCCTCTAAGTCTTTGATCATGTGCTCCACTTCGGTACGAAGTCCGTATGGTACTGGCCTCTTTTCTGCCGAATGGGCTCATGTCCTTGGATATCTATGTCATATACAAAGAGGTGGGTCTGAGTGAGCTCCACATCAGAGAGAGCAAATACATCTCTGTATTTGTGGATGAGCCTCTTAACCGGCTTAGAAAACTTTCCTTGCTGCTTATACTCCCTCAAGATCTCCAGGATTTTATCGACTCTAGCCGGCTCCGGCACGACATCTGCTCGTTTAAGTTCGAGCATGTCTCCAGGAATGTCGGCGGTCTTTGGGTCGTACCACTTTTCTGATGACCAGTTACCTAACGGTTGTCCGTTCCGGATCGTCCAAAGTTTTTCTTCCTTGTTTATGACCGATACGACTGTTGCTCCGTTGGTAATGCGGCATAAGCCCGACCCTATCCGGCTGTCTTTAGACCAGAATATTTTGTCTGTGTCTTTACCTGGATGTGTGATGTGTATATTGGCGACAGTTAAAGGTGGTATGGTGACTGTTTTCTTTGCCCGAGCTATCTTGTCACCATTGTGTGGCCCTTTCCGGGTGGTTGGTTCGTTCTTTTGTTGACTGTTTTGATGTGTTAGGTGCCAACCCGAGTGGTTAAATTGTATACCTACTCCTAGGACTTGTAGTGCATTAGTACCTAACAGTATAATTTGTCTGTCGATCTTTTGTATGTGGAACTGAACCTTTACACTTTTACCTCCCGGCTGGAGTGCCACCTGGGTATCACGACGCAACAGAAATTTCATGGGATTGCCAGATACGTCTGAAATGTTGCGATCTCTCGGAGGTCCCAGTAGAGTCACCATGGAGTCTAAGTCCTCTCCTTTTTCCTTCAATGGGTATAGGAATCCTGTTGGGATTATCGAGAGCACGGACCCTGTGTCTATCAAGGCTTTAGCCGTTGTGCCCATTATCCGGATGGTACAGTAACAGGGCTTGCCAAATATCCTTGTTGATGTCGGAACGTCTGATGCTGCTATGGCAGCGCACCAAGACTCGAGAAGCGTCGCAAAGGACTGCTTCTGCCCACTCCTGTGTGGTTTAGACGATTTCGTCAGTGCCGAATTTGGCGGCTGTCTTGTGCCTACCGGCTGCGTGCTTTGCGCACCGTTGTGTCTGATTGACTGTGGCTGCTGACTCCGTCTGTTGTTGTTCCGATTTTCCTTTGACCATCCGGCTGTGGCTGTTGGAGGACGATTAGTGAGGCCGTCTCTTGCAGAAGCTTGCTGCGACGAGGTGGGTACACCGGTCTGCCGACGATTTCCGGGTGTCTGGGTCGCCTTCTGGGCTAGCCGTATCCGCTCGAGCCGTAGAGCTACAGTTCGGACTTCTTGGAACACTTGGCCCTCCGAGGCTTCAAGTGCGGCGAGCATGTAGTATGAGTCCTTCCAGTGGGTTAGGCACTCGTAAAACTTGCTTCCTAGCTGGAATTCCATTGCCTGCTCCGGCGCCATGCGTCTCGCGATTTGCCTCATGCGACTCACAAAGTCTGCCACAGATTCGTCGTCCTTTATCCGGGGATTTTTCCAGTCCATTTCGGCTTGTAGACGTTCACCCGGAGTCTTGCGAGCTTCCTTCAGTGCCTTCACAATGGAATGGTACGAACCATTTGAAGTTAACTCCGGCGCCGTATCGATTGCTGCTCTAGCAGTCCCCCTAAGTGAGTCAGCAGTATATTCTTCCTGTCCTCGTCACTCCACAGGGTCTCTGGGTACTTCCCTTCTAAGCGACGAATGAAGTCCCGTCGTAAATTCCTATGTCTGCCACCGACTGGGTCTTTAGTACCTCTTTTAGTGTGAATAGGACGTCCCCTTTTCCGGATGCACAACTACTACAGGTACTCCTCTTGTCGTGTGGTTGTTGATCGTGTAAGCTCTCGAAAGAATTACCCATCGTTCGACATCGGGAAGAACTCTTGCACGATGTCGGCGACGATGCCTGCCACCTCCTGCGATGGCGGTACGTCGGGATCGCACCGCCTTCCTGCGTTGAACCTGACCGGCTTGAGGAACGGGGCTGCAAGGAGGATTCCGATGCACCAGTGTCTGAGGAACTCCCCAACTTAACCCTAGACATACCTGGATGTCGGATCCGTAGTGGCATTCCTGGCCTTACCGGCTCCCCTACTTCCTCAGGGTCCTGGCGCCCTACCGGCTGTTCCTGCAATGTTACCACTTGCTTTTGCAGTTGTGCAATTAGCGCATCTTTTTCTGCTATTGCTGCTAGAATGTTATCTGTTTTACACCGCAGCGAGCACGCGATAACATCTAGGCGCCGGCCACTCTCTAAGAGTGAAGGCAGCTTTCGACACAAGTCCTGGCCGGACATACCAGAGATTTGTGTCATCCTCGCCACTAACAGCGGGTCTTTGCCTGACTGAAAAAGCGCGTTCTTGGCCGCATCGGCCGCTTTTTGAATTTCCTCTAATACGCTCTGGCGTTTGAGTTGCGAAAGGTGGCGAAAATGTATAATTAACGCTGTGTCGCATGTTGTGTCTATGTTTTGGATTAGTTCTGCCACCGAATTTACCTCCTCACGGGTGTTTTTCCTCCCCAGGGCGAATCCCCAGGTTTCTGTACGCCTCCGGTGCCCGATGCGGTAGTTCCAGACCTGTCCGGCTGAAAGCGTCTTGCAACGCCCTTTGCGCTATCTGCGCCGCCGCTTGCAATGTGAGATGGTCCCAATTCTGGTAGCTCATATCCTGAGACATGTCCTGCTGAAGTTGTGTTCCGGTGCCTGTCGTGTTACCTGAGGGTCGGATTGGCCCCCATGTCAAGTTTGGCGGACTTTGATTTGATTGAGTTGCGGGAGGAAGTATGGATGCTGCCGATTGTGTTATTGTTAACGTTGGCATAGTGTATAAAGTTGTACACGAAATACTTGTCAACTCCCGACTCAGTCCGCAGGTGGGTGCGGGGTTATCCTTGCCGCCCAGCCTTCCCGCGTCTCCACCCGGAGAACTTATTCGGTTGCCTTCTGCGCTGTCGCTAGGCGAACAGGCAGAGTGGCTTATAGAAGCACTTAAGCCGTGCATGTCTATCGACATGGTACTGATCTTCTTCAGTTAAGTTCTTCTGAAGTTACCGGTACCTATTCCGACTTGACAACTCAGAAAAGGTCACCTAAGGTCCCCTGGTGTTTCTTTTAAACGCAAACGGTTCACGACAACTTCAAATGCGGATACGACAGCGAATTAGAATAATAAGAGAGTTAATTCAAATGACTAAAAGATGCCAGTGAGTTCAACGGGGTTAAATAGGTTCGACCGAATTAACTGAACTCAAAAAAAAATCAAATGCCACCGCTAAAACTCGGTTAGTATGTGAGACTTGCAATCAGGGCCCGTCCAAACACTGAGGTCTGGGTACCACCCGGCTGACTCGCTCTTGGCTTCCTTTGGCTCCACTCACGCAACTGGGGCGGATGGGACAAGGAAGGAGCAGGGATAGACCACCAGGTGGAAACTAACTCAACTAGATGCTTACCTAATCCTCAAGGACCAATCTCACTTAGCAGTGAGGACGACTACCATGCAGCGGTCGCTGCGTAGCCCGAGCCCGGGGAAATGCGGGGCGAAGGAGGGCACGTTAAGTACCAGTAAAAGCCCACCTAGGAGGTCAGGCTAAGGCAACGCCACCAGGAGTCGCAAGCCGACTGCTAAACAACTAGACTCTCCACTAGATGAAGCTACGCCCGGGAAACACCCCCTTAGCTCTCACAAGCGATAACGCCTGTGAAAAAAAAGAAACTCTGGCCGACTACACTCGTCTCAACCAGGATAGGAGGCGGACGAGCTACTCCTGCCCGAATTCACTGGGGAGTCTACACTACGGGGGAGCCGGTTGTGTAAACCCTTAGGGACTACCTAGACTCTTCCCCTAATTTAGTGGGTCTCCACCAGTGATTACCCCTACCGTGGAGGCTCAAGATTGGCCTACTACACAAGAGAGGGGAAATGGGGCTAACTGCTGTTAGCTACGAAGAACCCTAAGCCGACTGTGAAGTGTGCGACTGGGTACAAGGTTGGACGGAGTAATGATTTAGTTATATCAGCCGAAAACCGTGGGAGAGGAAAAAGGGACCGTGGGGAGCGGAGAACAAAAGACGTCAAGAGCACTGGGGCCCTTGGTCGCTATGCTTAGCGAAGGTACTCACCCTTTGCGGAGGGGGGGGGGAAGTCACCTAACCCTACCGCAGCCGTGGTCGGGAGATGCCTAGTTTCGTCCCGGGGAGTAAGAGGAGCAGAAACTAGGATTGAAGACGTCGGATCCAACCGACGGTAGAAATCCTAGCACATGATGAAGGGTGCTTACGACACTCCTGAACTTCTCTAAGCGAGAGAATGGACCCTTCCCCCGCGAAAGTGCAGTTAGAGGATAAAACAGAACGATGAAAGCAAAAGAAATACGGCCCTTACGGCCAGGCCGGCTATCCTGCGGCGAGGAACGAAGACTACTGTTCTGGGGACCCGGACCGCTGCGCGCGGTGCGGTTCCCGCGGTAACTGATCAATGCCGATCAACCCCCCTTTGGCCATGTACGGACGGGCTCCGACTGTGGAGAGGAGACATGGTCCGACGAGAGAGCGTTCTGGACAGAGAGAACGCAGAGAACAGTCGATGAGAACGATATCGGTGTGATCACGGACGAAGCGGGTCAAACGACGGTAGCTGGGGTACTTGACAGTTAAAAATAAAGATTTTCTGCACCCAGATTTGGAGTCAATGAGAAGTTTCCATTTTCCAATTGTTTTTTTTCAGGAAGTCACGGACGCGACAGTTTTCTGCCTGAACGAGCGACATCTACGTCCTAAATTGCCGTCTATTAAAATTGAAGTGTCAATTGCTAAGGAAAATTAAGTGCTTTCCCTGCAGAATTTTTGAAAGCGCTTTTCGAAGCGATGACGGAGTGGCAACCGAAGGATGGACTTGTTACGAAACTAATTTTCTCTCTTCTGCAGGAAACAGCATCAGAAAGTGGAGTTGTACCAAATAAAGTTTTAATCCACAGTCTGACACACGGTAATAAAACCTGTTTTTCTGAAACGATCCACAGGATGAACAGACGCTCCGATTTGTATCATTTGCCGAAATTTTTCGACACCGTTAATACATGGAGGCCGCTATTTTTACAGCCTGCTTTTTAAAGCGTAAAACCCACACTTTTTATTGTTTTAAAAGCTCTGTGAATTTTTCAGAGATGTCGCACAAACTCCGAAATATGGTAGGTTACGTGGAGCCATTGCGTTCTCCGATATCACCGATCGCCACTGAAGGATGGACTTCTCGCGGCAAAAAATTCTACCTTCTGGAGGAAGAGCATCAGAGAGTGAAAACTGTGCCATAGTAGATTCAAGATGTGATTAATATGAAATCAAAAAACTAAGCTTCTGCACAGCCATCTCCGATATGATCAGGCAGGATCGATTTGCAAATTCTCATGTTTCATGAAAAATAATATTTTACCCGAAGCAGATCGCGCACACAATTGAAATTTTGCCACAAAAATTTACAAGTCTTGTTCAATGCACAGTGCAAAAATCATGGTTTTCTAAAACGAATATATTGGATCGACCACTGGTCGATCCAATATATTCGTTTTTCGTCACTGGTCGACCACCGACGTCATGGGAGCGACGAAATTCGACATTCACAAAAATGACTATAACTCGGTAAGTTTTTCACAATTTGAAAAAGCCAAAAAGCAATTGGGATTTTTGAATTTCTGAAAAAAACCGAGTTATGATCATTTTTATGAAATCACTCCAGTGTCGACGGTCAGAGTCTACGAGCAGTTCTTCACAAATTTGATCATAACTCCTAACTTTCTGAAAAATAAAGGAAAGATGCTTTCTAACCATATAGAAACCAGTTTTCAAAAAAGGGTCGTCATACGGGCGGGGGGTTCGAATTTGGCACGTGAACCAGAACTCGAATTCCCACCGCCCCTATGAAGACCTCCCTGTTGGAAACTAATTTCAATATGGTTCGCTTTTCTCTAGTTTTCGAAAAGTAATTGGGATCTTTGAATTTCAAAAAAATGAACCGAGTTATGATCACTTTTGGGAAATCACTCCAGTGACTCCGGTGATATGCCGACCAACTCCTCTGGTCACGGTTTCACAAAAAATGTCCATAACTCGGTTCATTTTTTAGAATTCAAAAATCCCAATTGCTTTACGAAAACTAGAGGAAAAGCGCTTTCGAACCATATAGAAATTATTTTTCATCATGGAGGTCTTCATAGGGGGCGGGTGGGGTTTGATCAGAAATCGAACCCCCTGCCCCCTATGAAGACCTCCTTATTGAAAAAAGATTTATGCATGGTCACTTAGCATATTTCCTCTATTTTCCAAAAAGCCATTGGCGTTTTTGAATTTCGAAAAATGAACCGAGCTATGGTCATTTTTACGAAATCACTCCACTGTCGACGGTGCAGAGTCTACGAGCAGTTCTTCACAAATTTGATCGTTACTCGGTTCGCTTTTTGAAATTCAAAAATCCCAATTGTTTAAAAAAAATAAAGCAAGGTGCTTTCTAACCATATAAAAACAAGTTTTCAAAAAAGGGGTCTTCATACGGGGCAGGGGGTTCGAATTTTGGCACATATTTCTGCAACAATGGACCAGAATTCGAACCCCCACCGCACTCTATGAAGACCTCCCTGTTGAAAACAAATTTCTATATGGTTCGAAAGCGCTTTCTCTCTAGTTTTCAAAAAAAAATATTATTTTTTAAAATTCGAAAAGCTTACCGGGATATAAATATTTATACAACATCACTTCAATTTTTTCGCTCAAAAATCGAAGGCCTCCGCCCCGTATGAAGACCTAGTTTTTTTAAAACCGATTTTCACACCATGTAAAAGCCCTTTTCTTCTAATTTTTAAAAAGTTTTTCAAACTGTGGAAAACTTACCGAGTTATAGTCATTTTTGTGAACGTCGAGTTTCGTCGCTCCCATGACGTCGGTGCCATATCGACCAGTGGTCGATCCAATATATTCGTTTCAGAAAACCATGATTTTTGCACTGTGCATTGAACAAGACTTGCAAATTGTCTGTGGCAAGATTTCAGCTGTGTGCGTGATCTGCTTCAGGTGAAAACTTTATTTTTCATGAAACATGAGAATTTGCAAATCGATCCTGCCTGGTCATATCGGAGATGGCTGCGCAGAAGCTTAGTTTTTTGAT
>CANDYH010001038.1:0-14731 GCA_947396885.1 Heligmosomoides polygyrus polygyrus | reverse complement strand
CATGAATTTTGTCAATTTTAAGTCGTAGAAGTGAAAAGTGAAAAAGTGAAAATGTAGCCATTTGCGCACTTGTTCTCTCCTCTTAGCTCTGTAATTTTTTGCGCAGTTTTTTATAGCATTTGGAAGACAATGTTCTGTTCTACAAGAATATGTGTTAGTGCTATTTGCTCATTTGTTCTTTATTGATTTTTAGGTCATCAAATTGGGACGTCCGAAGGAGGATGGTTATTTTTGCAGCTCCTGCTCTGCGTTTGGACTTTTTGGGTTGGTGTTATATGTCATTCGAAAGAAAATGCCTTGCTCTATAACAATATGTGTCGCTGTTATTGCTTTCTTTTGAATATCAACAAAATGCCAAAAAGAGAAAAATCGTCTTCACCAACAACTCCTTCTCCTTCTTCAGTTGTAGATATTCGACAGAAATCAGCGTGAGCCAATAAACGCGACACAAATTCTTACTAAGCAAGACATCCTCTTCCAAACGACATATAACACCAAGCAAAAAAGTCCAACCACAGAACCGGAGTTTTGATAAAAATTCGGACGGAAAAGTCGGAATTCCCAATTTGATGGCCTAAAAATCAATAATGGGCAAGTGAGAAAATAGGACCAACACATATTCTTGTAGTACAAAACATTGTCTTCCAAGTTCTATAAAAAACTGCTCAAAAAATTTCAAACCTAAGCGGAGAGGACAAGTGCACAAATGGCTACTTTTTCACTTTTCACTTTTCACTTCAACGACCTAAAAATTGGCAAAATTCATGATGAAAAACGAACTGCAATACACGTTCTGATAGAGCAAATCATTCTCTTTCGAGAGCTGTGCAACGCTATGCGAGAGACCGCCGGCGAAATCTGCAGTGAATCGTTGAAAAAAAACGGCGGGAACCTATGGGACAACCTTATATATATATATATATATATATATATATATATATATATATATATATATATATATATATATGGGACCCTAGAAAGGCTAAATTGGTCGATAAATAAATACCTAAATATGTATTTAGAACCTGTAGTCGTCGCTTTCGCGTCAAAAATCTGGGCATCTTCCAAAACAAAGTGAACACTATTCTAATCAAGCTTTACACTTCCGTAATCGTAATATCTTCCAAATCAAAACGTGCTTCTTCCAGATTAAACCAGAGAATTCGAAAAAAAGTTGCAGTGATTTTCTATTAAAGGAGAATCATAAAGGATAAAGGATAAAGGACGGCGTTACTCAATCCCTCCTGGGATGCGCCAGCGCATTCTACTCCTACGGTATATCGTGGAGGCGACATGAATGCATATTTGGCCATACAATGACTTGCGGTGGCCAGCCGATGAACAAGTCAGCGCATTATCCTTCCCAGACAAGTCTGGTACCAATTCACCGACTCCGGAGGGATGGAAGGCTTGGTTGGCCTGGGCGGGAAATCCGAACCAGGAACCTGGTATCGGGTGCACGCGACAGTCGCACCTCCTCCGACTGCGCTACACGCGCCCAAAGGAGAATCATACTAAATAATATTCCGCTAAGTGATGAGTCACACTATCGATCGACGATGAGTCATATAATAGGGGAAATTACAGGGCACAATTAAGGCAAGAAATTAGCGGAAAATACCCAGACGGCTTCTACGCGCCTGGCTCAGTAGACGAGCAGAACATGTCGGCGACCGTGCATGGTGAGCCGTAGACGTGCCGAGCACGTCGGCGACCGTGCATGGGCATTTAGATGATCATCGACGGAAGGTCTTCACAGCAGAGGAGACAATCGATATCGATCGATGTTATCGATTTTTGCGGATGTCGTTCAAGCTGCACGAAACTTCAGCGCTGGGGCTCATCAAGGTCGCTGATCACAAATCGGCAGTCGACCAATCGATATCGATCAATATTGTCGGTTTTCTGTGGGTGTCGTTCAAGCGGCGCGAAACTTCAGCCCTGGGGCTAATCGGGGTCCTGACCGGTGGTTTTCTCCCAGATTTAACCAATCAGGGTGGAGAGGGGGGGGGGTGGGAGACACGCCGGTGGTTTTGTTCCAGATTTAACCGATCGGGGTGGGAGGGGGTGGGAGACACGCGGGTATTATGGCCGAAGGAGTGCTCCACATCAGGTGGAAAGTTTCAATGTGGAGGCCAGTATCGATCGATATTATCGATCGCCTGAGCGGTGGTTTTCTCCCAGATCTAACCGATCCGGGTGGGGGGGGGTGATAAACACGCGGGTACTATAGCCGAAGGAGTCCACAACAGTCTGAGGACGAAAGCACTGATTAACGCAAATAAATTACGTTTCTGAACTGCCTGAAGATAGTGCCGACGTTGAAGAGATGTTGAGGATGAAGGGAGGGAGACGGCTTCATATCGAAGAACTACTCACCTGATCTTAAAGAAGATAGACCAAGGTTCGAAATTATTAAGGTTTTCAAATACCTCTTTTTACTGCTAAGGTGCCGAGAAGGCTGCACAAGCAGAGCAGCTGCTTGAAGTGAGTGATCTTGGCTTAGTGATTGTCTAAGGTCGCGCGAAGCGCGCAAGTGCGAGACACGCCGATAGGCGTGTCGGAGTACTTGCTTAGTATAACGTGAAACCTTCATCGAATTATTTCACTCATTCGGGCAGCTGGAGTAAAAAAAAATTCGAAGTACTTTGGCGGTGATAAAGGTGCTTTGAATTCTAGGAATTCGGTTGGGTGGGCTTAAATCTCCTTGTTTTGGTTAGCACTGGCAACCCTTTCTAGCTTGAACCTGGAACCGAATTGAACAAAGAGATGGTCACTTTCACATTTAATTTTGGCTGCAGCAGAAGCACTCATGATACGATTGAGAGAAAAAAATGTGAGCTACATCTAGGATTTATCATGAATCCCATCAAGGGTCTAAAGCGAAAGAGAGAACACTTGCCGCCGCCTTCGCTCGCAGACCCCCATCCCACATGTGACCGAACAGCCACCCCAGTCCATCCATTCGTCCCAGTATGGACAGCTGGCCAGCTGACAAAAGCGGATCTCTCGGTTTGAGCCAGCGCAATCGGTTCCTGTGTCACAGGTTCGAGTCCTGAAAGCAGCGATAGCAAATGATTGAAGAGTATATTCGTTTGGAGCTCGACGACATCCAGGAAGCACCAACCTGGCTTGGTTTCCTTGGCCACAAGTCGTTGAGCACTCAGACCATTCGCTCCAATCCGACCACGTCGGACAGGCTTTTGTCGGACAAGCAGACTGATCCTGAGCAGGACCCTCACAGCCTGCATGGGCCACACCACCAGACATGCATATTATTCTGAAGTCTCTCTTTAAAGAACTGCAATATGTATTTGAAGCTGTAAATGCGCTGAGGTGGCTTCAAAGAAGGGTGTGCAACACCACAGATTTCTCCAAAGTAAATCGTACCTGCTTCGAATCCTGTAAGTATCTTCATCGCATTTGTTTGCACAAACCGTCCACGCAGTCCATTCTGTCCAAGAAGGGCACTCCTGTGCAAAGGAATATATGAGACTGTTAAATTAACAGCAACACTTTCTGTCACTCCATCGTCTCTTCCTCTTTCACTACTTCTTCTCTTTCAATCGAATTCGCAGTCTTATCGTTAGACTAAACAATACTACTCGTTAGTATTTCCCGAGGAATGCAGTATGCTAAAAAAACGTGTCGAAAATTGGCCTTTGTGTGCAATCATACAGCTTCTGCCACTCTGTACCTCATTTTACACCTCTACAAACATATTGAAGGTTGTTAATTCGTTCGACAACAGAGTTTCTTTTGAAGCACATTTGCGGACGGCGCGGTCCATTGAATTCAATAGAAAGATTCCCCAACAAGTTCCAATGGGGGTACCGAAAAGCGCCAAACGGCAACATAACAATTAGTGAGGGAGGGAGTGGCCCACAGCAAATTCCAGGAAATACATGTTTGAGAAAAGCGAACTCCAGCTTATTATCGCGAGTATGGCAACTGCGCGATCTCAGAACTTGTAGTGTGAGGATATCTACCGCTCTCCGTTTATATATAACACATGCAATTATCCGAAGGTAGTTTTCACCAGATCAGACGTTTTCGTTTTCTGCTCACACCTAGCATAGACGCATAGTCATACAGTATGACGTAGATCCTAACTCAGACGCCTTATTGCACAAGTAGACGAAACGAATTGAGTGTGGCTACATTATACGATCCGGCGCCTCAACAGATGTGAGTGTCGAAGGCAACCTTTGTGTTTTTCACTAATGAGGAATGCATCGGTTGAAAGAGGTGAATTCATGATCAGCAATCATGCTAGCCCTTCAGGTTGTTGGATCCATTTCTGTCCTTACTGGAGAGTCGCCCTTACTTCGCCTGACCCTGGTCCCTGTGCACTGCCACGTTAGGACCGATAGTCGCGCCCCATTCCCGTTCCATCGTACAGCTTAAAAATCGCAACTGATGGGCCGCGATGCTAACCTGCTGATTGCACAGAAGCCTCTCTTCGGACGCGCCTTCACAGCTGCCGTGCTCGCATTCCCGGGTTCGATACTGAAGTGAATGAAATGAGCAAGAGAGAGTAACGTTCAGTAACAAAGTAAGTAACAAATGAGGCGCCAATAGATGCAAACTGTAGCCGCAAACACAAGTTTCTCGAACGTTGCTGTAAATTTTCACCGTCTCTCCAGTGTCGCAGCTCCTAGTGCACGCAGTCCATGAGGTCCAACCGGCCACCGAGCGCAGTGCCCACGATCGCAAGTTCTAATCTCCTCATTCGGTCCTGGACAGAACAAGCCGTTCTGAAAAGATTCTGTCTGTATGGGAACATCTGATGTGTTCTATGAAACATCCCGCAATGTGAAGTGACATTGAACACCAAGTTATCTATCCTCACATGAATGTAAATTATAACAAGCTAGCATCCGTTTTTGTTTGAAAGAGCAATGTTGCGCATCTTATTTTTTTCATTGAGAAATGAACAAAAATCATTGCCGAGGTTGACAAGAATGTTGATTCAAAGAACTTAGAATTTTTTGTGCCATTTTAGAAAAATTGGGATATCGCTCGATATTTAGCTGGACTTAGAATGAGTTCAAAGGTAGAAGGCGATGTTACGGCGCTTCTTAGGATAAAGGATGAAAGACGGCGTTACTCACTCCGTTTGGGATGCGTCACGCATTCTATTAGGTTGTCACTCAAGTCCCCGGCGTTTTTTCAACGATTCATTGTGGATTTCTTCGGCGGTCTCTTGCATAGCGCTATACAGGTTTCGAAAGAGAATGATTTGCTCTATCAGAGCTTTACTTCATTTCTTTTTTCATCATTAATTTTGTCAATTTTTAGGTCGTTAAAGTGAAACGTGAAAAGTGAAAAGTGGCCATCGCCGACAGTTGCTTCTCTCCGCTTATGTTTGGAATTTTTGCGCAGGTTTTCATAGCATTTGGAAGTCAATGTCCTGTGCTACAAGAATGCGTGTTGGTCTTATTTGCTCATTGGTTCTTTATTGATTTCAAGGTCATAAAATTGGAACGCCCGAAGAGATTTATTGTTACCGACAACTCCTGCTCTGTGGTTAGACTTTTTTGCTTGGTGTTATATGTCGTTCGGAAGAGAATGACTTGCTCTATAAAAATTTTAGTCGCGTTTAATCGCTCATGCTGATTTCTTTTGAATATCAACAAAATGCCAAAAAGAGAAAGATCATCTTCACCAACAACTCCTTCGCCTTGTTCAGTCTGTCTTGCTCAGTTTTATATGACACTCGAAAGTAGGTGTCTTTTCTGCCCGAATATATAATTTGTTCTGATGAATAATGCCTGCCGGCCTGCGTGCCCGTCATCATTTGTCACACGGACATATTGAACGATTTTTGCTCAGAATTATAACTGGCGTTGAGAAATGGTCCTTGTATGTCAACATGAAGCACCGTCTCTCTGGCAGCCTTAGCAGCACTAGAACCCTGGTTGAAAGCAAAAAGACGAAAGAAGAAGGTGCCAGAAGTGCTCATCCTTGTCGACATGGCACTCCATTTTTGATAACCTGAAAATTAGCAAAATTTAGATGGCCGAAGAACAAATTATATATTTTGGTAGAACAAGACATGCACTTCGAGTGTCATATAAAACTGAGCAAGACAGACTGAACAAGGCGAGGGAGTTGTTGGTGAAGATGATCTTTCTCTTTGTGGCATTTTGTTGATATTCGATAGAAATCGACATGAGCCATTAACCGCGACACAAATTCTTATACAGCAAGACATTCTCTTTCTAACGACGTATAACACCGAGCAAGAAAGTCCAACCACAGAGCAGAAACTGTCGGTAAAAATAAATCTTCTTCTTCGGACGTCCCAATTTGATGACCTAAAAATCAATTAAGGACAAGTGAGAAAATAGGACCATCACTTACTCTCGTGGTACGTACAGAACGTTGTCTTCCAAATGCCATGAAAAACTGCACAAAAAATTCCAAACCAACGCAGAGAGAAGCAACTGTCGGCGATGATCACTTTTCGCTTTTCCACGTTTCACTTTAACGATCTAAAAATTGACAAAATTATGGATGAAAAAAAGAAATGCAATATAAGCTCTGATAGGGAAAATCATTCTCTTTTGAATCGTGTATAGCGCTGTAGAAGTGACCGCCGGCGAAATCCGTAATGAATCGTTGAAAAGCACGGCGGGGACTTATGTGACAACCTGATACTTCTACAGGATGTTGTGGAGGCGCTTTGACTGCGTATTTGGCCATACAATAACTGTGGTGGCCAACGGATGAACAAATCAGCGCCTTGTTCTTCCCAGACAAGTCTGGTACCAATTCACGGACACCGGAGGGATGGAAGATTTGGTTGGCCTGGAGAGAAGTCCGAACGAGGAACCTGGTATCGGGTGCAAGCGACAGATTCCTGGTTCGGATTCCACGCCCAGACCAACCAAGCCCCCCCCCATCCCTCCGGGGTCGGCGATTAGTACCAGACTTGTTTGAGAAGGGAAAAGCGCTGACTTGTTCTTCGGCTTTCCACCTCAAGTCAATGTATGGCTAAATACGCATTCAAATCTCCTCCGTGACATCCCGTGGAAATAGAATGCGTGGCGCATCCCAAAGGGAGTAACGCCGTCCTTTATGCTTTAGCCCTTATATACGTAGGACATTCGGGCTGACTTCGTCTTTCTGGGGTCCTACTGCTCACTGCACTGAGGGGAATTAAAGTAAGGGTGGATCAAAAACCCTCGAAATGCGTGCTCAGGCAACGTGAACTGCCAGCTTCTATCCCACCTCAATCTCAACGCTTCTGTTTGAACGGAGGGACTCAGAAAACTAAAGAATTCATTACAGTTACTGTTGAAGCAACCATAAGCTGTCACTCAAAGTTCAAGAAAGAGATTTTGCCGTATGTGTTTGTATCTTACATAGGAATGATGAAGTGCAAGCAAAGCAGTAATAAACAGTGAGATTTAGGGAAATGTTGCTGAAATTGACGACCAAAGGAGACAGCGGCAAAAGTCTGTTACTACATTACTTGTAATCTATTTCATTTTCTTGCTCCACGAGACTCATGTCGTAGCCTCGCAAGAAATCCAGAATACGAGAGGATCAGAGCACTATGAAAGCAGTTGTGTACCTGACATGTTCGCGATCGCCGTTCCTGACCAGTTCCACACGTGATACTGCATCCCTCCCAGGGGCTCCAATCGGTCCATGACGGACATGGAGGCGCTGCACATGTTACCACTGTCTGAAGCATACCAATTGGAGCCTGGAGAAACAGGGTCGATTTCATGCTGTTCCAGCGATAGGGCTATTACTCGGGGTTCACTACCAAATCAAGAAAATGCACAACATGCGGAGAGCGACTTGCCATGCTAACTCCAGGGCAGTCACGACCTCCGATGCACTCTCGAGTTCTCCTTCGTTCACCTTCTCCGCACGTGGCCGAGCATGCAGTCCACGTATTCCACTGGGACCATTCCTGACAGATCGCGATCATCGAACACGATTCCACTGCAGGACCCAAGCAGCCGACACCTGGAGCGTATATGGAAGTACTGGGATATGGCTGACGCTTATCGAGTTGATTCATGTCAAAGTTGTCCTCCTGAACGTTGGCAACGAAGTGAAACCAAGGGTATGCTGTTAGCGCCATGTGCAGGAACATAGCATCAGAAACTAATAATTTCCTTTGTGCCTAGCAAATAGGAGCGAGCGTTACCGTGAGGAAAGAAGGGCACTATTGAATTTTCACGACTCCAGAGGTCGAAAAAAAATTTTGACTGAACTTCGCACAGGGGAGGGGATTATTTGGAGTGCTGATCACAAATCTGGCATTCGTTCTGTGTATTACCCTTTAGTGAAATAGATTACAGTAGGTGTGGGTGACTAGGTTATGGTGACCTAAACAGCCTTACTCAACCGTACCTACTGTAGCGTACTGTAATCGGGCGAAATCTTCAAGAGGGACGTCGGATTCGTGATCAGCATCCCAAATAACCCCCCTTGGCGGAGTTTGGACAAATGTTTTTCGACATTTCCTCGATCTCTGGTCTGGTGAAAGTACAATATTGCTGAGAGAAGTTCCCATCCTGTTTTTCTCGAAGAACCGCAACGACGCAATGCATGCTTGCAGTAGAGTTCTGCGGTGACACGGTGTTTGTTGGCAGCACCCCTTAGTGAGCAATTCCTTTGCAGTTCCATTGAATAATGAGCATTGTCGGCGTGGTCAACTCTGAACGAATATCTGCATTGCGTTGCATTGTTCTTGCTTGCTAAGATCTATGCAGTTATAAGATTGGCCCGCGATGCTTTTTGTCAACGTTGTACTGAGATCACTTTTACCGAAACCTGAAAGTGTGATGAGAAAAATCTTTGAAATAAGTTGTGTCATATTCTCCCAAATGTTCCCGCAATCTCCCAAAGGTCAATGCCAAATTTTTGTACCCGTAAGGAAGAGGTGGCAACATAAATACAACGCATGTTCGTGCTCTACCGTGGAGAACTAAAGAAGGTAGAACAGGAAAAATTCTCGTAAGTAATCTCGCCTAGGTTAAAATGCGAGATAGCGGTAGATGTAGATGTAGAGTTCTCGCCCTGTTTAGGCACCACTCTTTCCGGACGATTTCGGAGCCGAAATGCTCCCCTATCCCAGAACTCCCACCTTAACTCCATGACCCCCTTCTTTATGGCAATGAATATGGTAGACTAGAGCAGTTCAGGCTCTAAGCTACCCATTCCCTTCAGATGCTCCTTGATTCTGGCATGAAATGGTGGGTCACCCTCCTACATGTATGTATTATATTTAACACCACAGGATTGGCATACAAACAGGTAGCTTACAGCAGGTGCGATGCAATTCGCTTTCCTATCACCTCGGCAGACCAGACCGTCGTTATTCCCACGCTCCTGCAGCGCGTGCAGTCGCCTGGCTCACGGGGATGACGAGAATATTTATGCGCTCGCTGAGCTCCGAAGCAAATTTAGTGTATTGGTGACGACACTAGTCAGGTCACCCCTCATCTTCCATAAGAGCCGTGAAAATTATCCAAAAACTTCCATAAAATGAACACGTTAAGAATGCGTAGATATGTACTATTTATAAATATTATATAACCGTACAAGGGCATCTAAGTTTGCTTCGGCTAGAGCAAAACTGTCACTAATGGAGGATCACCTCCCTGAAAGGCCACTCATGCCCGATTACCGAAACTCACCCCTCCCCCCCCCCCCCCCCACCTGACGTAAGCTCGAGAAACATTTGTGCACAATTTTTCTGATCGCATTCAAGCTACCAGAGCCTCCCCCGCTCCACTCTCCTCCCTCCCAGCCAACCATAAGACATATTTACTTTTCTACCATAGTTAGAAGAGATTCAGGCTTCGGACTCTTAAAAATTGTTCTGCTGCGGAAATTTGTTCTGTTCAGCCAAATTTGGCAGCGTTTGCGACGAGTTCGATCGCAATCGTGTGCTAAACTCAAATCTGTTGGCAAAAGCAGAAAACTCTGCATTCTGTTGCGGCTCATGAATGGGACATTCGGTCAATTAACGAAACGTGGCCACTGGTAGTAATTCTCTCCAGGCAGGCCTCAATCCAGGTCGTAATTGAGAAAACCCTCGGAACTAGGTCAAATCTGAAGGACGGGAAAACTAACTGGATTTCTGAACTCACTCCGCGAGACGAGTCCGCTTCACTATTCAGGAGCTGCTCAGTTCCGCTTCTCACAACGATCCCGATGCTGTGACCCTTGTGAGCGTCGCCAACGCCAACTGCGACACTAGCTACGAGCGGAATTCAAACATTTTAACGGCGATGCGCAAACATTCGAGCAAAATACAGTCCCCTCCCGTTACAACGCCTCCGATAAGGCGCAACTCTCGATATAACGCAGATTTTCGGCACCGGCCGGCTTACCATTACGCCAATACAAATCAACCCCGCTTACATAAGATGCGTCGGATAAAACGCTACTCCCGTTATAGCGCGGTTTTGGGAGCAACTCTGCGTTCAAAAATGTCTCCCGTTATAACGCGACCCGGGCTCAATTTCGTTACTACACAGACAGTAAATGAAGAAGTGCAAGATGTTGACTGCGTTTCTGACCAGACCTATTCTTCTATTGCCTCTTTTATAGTCACGAGCCGCACCTGTGCAATAATGTTTTGGGTGTACATCAACGTTTTTCGAGAGTGTGCGGAGGGACCCACAAAAGTATTCATAGTCAGCAATATGTCGAACACGGTTGGAAACTCCCGGTAGTCGTTAGAAGGTGCCGTATGTTGGGAGGAGCGAGAAAAGATGAGGGGTGACAATAGATTATTCAAAACAATGCCCCACACTTGATGTTTTATGCCGAGAGCAACTGGTATAAATGCTATTTACTGTCACATGATGTTTTGCTGCGATCTGAACTTTCGTGCCATGCAGGACATGTGCCTGTACCCTCTGCTTTCGGGGCAGGATTACAGCTACAGCGCTGCTTGTTCACTCGCAACATTCCGAAATCGTGGAAAGCGCTGAGAGGCCCCTGCAATGAGAATATGGCGGATACGGCGCGCGATAACAGCGCTGGTAGCGCACTGGGCTAACATCCTGCCTGGAAGGCAGAGAGTGCGGGTCCACGTCCCGCCGGGCGCGAGGGTTTTGATGGCGGCAAACGATTTTGCGACACCAGTTCACACTGTTTCGTTGTCGATCAATTCTAACCTTCGTCTGTTACTCATTATTCCTCGCACATATTCGTCATATTTATGCGTATAACAGAGAGTATCTCTAAGGACAGCGCTTCCTTAGTAATCTAAAGTTGTATTACGCCTTCGCGCCCCCTTCATGGTCACATATTTTAACGTTATACGTCACATTTAGTCAACTAATGCGATTTTAGAAAATTCTGCGCATAAGAGAGTATGAAAAGGTCAGCTCCGGTTAGGACGCGACTCTCGTTATAACGCGGATTTTCTCCAGTCCCTTCAAACGCGTTATAACGAGACTGTACGTCTATTCCACTTCGCATCTTTGATTGAGCATTATTATTCTCTGCCAATCAAATACACTATGCAATTCACGAGTAACATGACAAACTTTTTGAAATGCACCCAAAAATTGCACTTCTTTTCCATTTTGAGCGAAGCACAAAACCATAGTTTTCCTAGAAATATCAAACACATAAAGTTTTCGTAAAATTCGAAACACTGTATTTGCTTTTTTGAGGCAGATTTAAATCAATTATACATTTTACGGGAGGTCATGGGTACATATTTTAATTTCGAAATTTATTTAACCTTTTTAGAGACTGTCTAGTTTATCCTGAAAGACAAACATTTTATACGGACGGTGCTCAGTTTCTTTTCAAATGTACTCAGTTTGCTTCGACAGTTGCCCATTTAGACGTGAAAATTGTCCATTTCGATACCGACTCTACCGATCTTCTGAATGGTGAAATCTGCAGTGTGTGCCTCAAGATAAGTGGTTCAGGAGGAGGAATGGGTTGTGCATGGGCGTGGCCAATGCCACATATATCCCCGGTTGGCTCTATCCCCGGTTGTTCATGAGCGCTCTATTTCGTCATAACATCAACTATTTTCAGGAACTTTCGCTATATTTGTGGCGGTCTTTTCTCGAAAGTTCCGCTCACATAATGCTAGCTTGGAGGCAGCCAGTTGGATGCTAAACCGTCACCACGATGCAAATTTCAGCAGGTTAAGGGGTATGGGCGCAACATTCTTGAATGTGAGCGCCTGGGAGCGAATTCCTGCAGCCAGACCTTGTAGTGCCAGACTCGGTTGGTTTAGACTCCCCTTTCAGATTCCTGCTTTTTCGTTTTTCCAGACGAATTCCTTATCGTTTCTAAGATTTCAGATGCATTCCTAATCAGGACAACGAAGGATGGGCATTATCAATAAAGATTGGAAGTGAAAATGGTAACCATTCATTCATGTGGCGTGGTCGCTAACCAGTAGCTCTGCGATCATCTCACAACCAGTGTTAGTAGTGCCTTTCAAAACGAGAGTGAGCAACCCATTCGCAAGGGATATGTACCTTCAGGAAACGTGCAAAAGCAAGAAAGCTTATGTGCAGCATCGAGCTGCGTCTGGTAGGCATTACTAGAGAAGCTGAGTAAGAAAGGGGGCTTAAAGAACTGAGTTAATCCACGAGCAAGCGGAGCACGACCCTTCCAATGACAACGATACCAGAGCACTGCCTCGTTCTTGTGCCCGCACCGCACGTCTGAGAGCACAGCCCCATTCGGCCCAAACTGACGGAACGTCTTGCGGCTCGGAATGAGCGCATGTAGTCGGATACTGTAATAACAAGACCTATCAGGGAAGCATGAAGGACCTGAAAGTATCGAAACCTACGGCGTTTGGACACAGTGATTTCGGTGCACACGGGTCGCCTTGTCGAGCTGGACAAGGTGACGAATCCATTGAGGCCAGCGTAGGGACGCACATGGCTCCAGCTGTAACCGAACATTCATTTAGTATTCCAACGCGTTCAAAAGAGTAAAGCAAAAAAGAACAGAATTGGAGAACATTGCGATCCGCTCAAAGGAATTCAGGCGTCGAATGAGCGAAATGTTTTCAATTAGTGCAAGTGATTCCGAGATTTATTGATGTGAAGTATGTTATACAATTAGAAGTTTCACATTTTTTGCTTTTACCTGGAGCTATTACCCATTCTAGAATAGGCTACAAATTCGACCTCGGCATGAAACCCTAAGCGCAGTTTTAAGGTTCATATATTAGACACAACGACAGCTGGTGTTAGCAGGTGTGTGATGGTTTGTGGTTGGATACGTCGAATCACTATTTAACAATCCTGAGGAATGGCAGTTTGGTAGGTTTTGCTGCCGAGTTAAGCCCGAGCCAATGCCGCGTTGGGCGCGCCAGCAGGTTCTCACTACCAAAAGTACGTAGAGCTTGCACATCCAGAGGTGAGGGACAGCGTTTATCAATCCCTCTTTGGGATGCTCCACGCAGTCTACTTTTACGTGATGTCATGAAGGCGATTTAAATGCGTGTTTGGCCTTTGCAATGAACTGCAGTGGCCAGCCGATGAATGAGTTAGCGCTTTATGTTTCCCAGACAAGTCCGGTACCGATTCACCAACTCCAGAGGGACGGAAGGCTCAGTTGGCATAGGTGGGGAATCCGAACCTGGGACCTGGTATTGGGTACACGCAACAGCCGGCACCTCCTTCAATTGGACTTCAGGTGCCCAAGCCCCTTAACTAGATACTCCAATCGCTATTAGGCACTTCCAAGAAAGCAACTACTAGGGCGCATGCCAACTTCGAGAAAGGCAACATTTTCTGGTGCATCGTATATGAGATACGACGTCCAACTACCACGAAGCTTCGTTCAGTGATAGCGCGGATGCAATTCACATGGGCTCCCCAAGAGAAAAATTGAAGGTTCCCAGCATTTATCCATAAGTATTTATTTTCCATTCATTTTTATTTAGCTTTACCACTTCTGCTGAGAACCGGTGAACGTCAATTGCTTCGGTTGATAATCCGCCTATCAACGGTGTTTCCACGAGAATTTCTAATAATAAAACCAAATCGCTTAACCCACGGCCACAAATGTCATACGCCGCCTTCACTGCTTGGCCCATATGCAACACTGCCACTGGAACGATGGCTGGAACTCCTAAAAACTTCAGGTCGAAAAGTAAGCATAAAACGACGGAATCTTTACGGAAGTGACATTGAAAAGCAGAATCTCGAAGACTTGCAACCCTCGAGGATAGAATACTTCAGCTCCTGAGGTCGAGATTAAAGTCCATTTACGAAAAGGCTGCTTTCCTTGAGGCTTGACAAGGAAGATCAACTTCTCAATTCCGACCATTCGCCAAGCAGGTAGTGTTAAGTATCAAATCCCAATAGAGACCTACCCTCAAACGGTGACTTCGGTCGGTTCTGGTCCCTAGAATCCGCATATTTTCTTGCACTGTTCGGTAAAGACAGAGGAGTCATGGTCTAGAAAACACACGTCCTTTCCACTTACCTACCCTGTTCTATGCAGTCAAAGTGAATAGATGTTGAAACCCACTGCGTAGCGATCTGGAGAGGCACGGTATTTCTGCTCGATGAACTGCTCACGATCTCGAAGAAACACGTCCGTCCTAATGCTTTCATCGGACGCTGAAGGGAATGCGATCTTTTTTTTTAAATAAAGTGTTATATGGTACCCCGTAGTGTTATATGGTACTCAGGGATGTGATACGGTAATGTCCTCAGCGAGCCAAGCCACGTTACAGCCTCACTCAATGTTGCGCTGT
>CANDYH010001037.1:0-16761 GCA_947396885.1 Heligmosomoides polygyrus polygyrus | reverse complement strand
TAGAAACGTTTCCTACAGGGACACGCCATTTCAACGTTTCTTCGAGATGGTATATGGATGTGGTTTCAACAGGACGACCAGCGACAGTTTATACATTGATCCTGGTCATGTGGATGGTTTCTAGCGTCAGTGTTTGCCATCTACAACTTTTACCCGTGATTATGGTAAAGGTCACTATCACCCATTCTCGGATCAATTGTCCCACTACAGACTATTGTCTACCACATTATGTGTGATTTTAAGTTCCTTGCTAGAAATGTGGTCTGGGAGCTTAAACACTGAGAACATTTCGTGCTCCGCGGCCAACTGTGCGTCACCGAGCGCACGTCCGCGTTTCAGCGCCGCAACGTCGCGTTGGAGTTAGGTCCTGGAGCCACCTGTTCTTCGTTAAGGCTGCTCCATCTATGGGAGCCTTTTTTGACAGGATCGTGACACGCGACGAGAAATGGATCCATTATGACAATCATAGAATCTCTGCACAATGGCTGGACAAGAATGAGAGTCACGAGGAGATGCCGAAACCAAGTATCCATCCAAAAAAGATCATGGTGACCTTACGGTGGACAATGGTAGAGTCCATTACAAGTTTCTGAAGATTAGAGAGGCTATCACAGTGGAGAAGTACCTTGCCAAAGTTGAAGTGATGCACCAGAAGTTGATTGAAAAACATTCGCCTTTGGCCACTCGAAGAGGCTCAATCCTAGTGCATGACAGCGTGAGTCCGCGCGTTTCAAAAATTGTTGTCCAGAAACTGGATGAGTAGGGATACGAAACTTTGCCACATCCAGACCGTTTATCAGATCTGTCTCCTACCGATTATCATTTTTTTCAAGCATTCAGATTGTCATTTGAGGGATAAAAATTCAGCAACCGAGATGTCGTCGGATATAACCTCCTATGTTTTATTAATTCTCGCAGTTCTGATTTTTACAAAGATGGAATTTCTAAGCTATTGTCACGTTAATAAAAGTGTATTAATTGTAGTGATTCTTGATTTGATTAATAAAATTGCTTTCAAGCAAAGTTATGATCTGTCGAAATTTTCAGTCAAAATCGGCCATTTCATATGCAACGACCTAATAGTATGCTGTTTACGGAAAGGTTTATTCGTCCAAAAGATTCAATGCATCAACATTGGTTGTTGTTGAAACAACAGATGCAATCTCCACCGGTGATCGAGGGTAGTCCTGTAGATCTGTCCTGAAATTATCACAACGCAGCATTCGTCCACTTCATCAACTTTAAATTAAGAAAAAATCGCGCTTAATCAGCTTGTAGGGACTAAAATTTAATAGCAATTTAAAGTGTTCTGGTGTCTTTTTGTCCCACAGAACAAACGAACTTCTAGATCAACATACCGTTGACAGTCCTTCTGACAAGGCCTTCATAGCGCAACACGAACTACATCTAAGCGGAACATCCTGAGAAGCTGTTCACTAAGGGGAAGAACGATTGGTCCGAACCTCATCTGCACATTTGCGTTCTTGTCCGAGCATTCAGCCCTTGAGAAAACGCCCGTCAACCATTGTCAGGACCGAGGTGCGGCGAGAACAGCCTTTAACGCTCAATCCTGGAGAATTCGTTGTTTCTTTTATTGTGTTCTTGACACAACAACCATAGTTCTTTCTTTATGGAGTGCTGATTGTTCTTCCATTTTGACGCACCTATGAGTGCATGAAGTAAATAAATAAATAAATAAATAAATAAATAAATAAATAAATATGTTGCGAATGTGACAAAGAAGCACTAAAGTTATTATCCTAGTTGGAAATCGGGGGTAAGATTCGTCAACCACTTACCGCCCTCTAACGGTGAAAAGCACCGCCAAACTTGATGCCGGATGAATCTCATATCAAGGGGGCACCGCGGTACTTTCACCGTTAGACGGCGGTAAGCGGTTGATGAATCTGGCACCTGGATCTGTCCTAGTGGGGAGAGGCACTTTGTCAAATCTCATTGATAACGACCGGTTAAATCATTGAAAGCTAACTATTTTACAGAGACAATGTCCTGCGCTAGCTTACGAGAGGACATTTCTCTGAAACTTCTCAGTTGGAGAGGTCGTCCTATTTGTGTAGCGGTGCCCTCCTCCGACTAGGATCACCTGTATCATCTGTCATCCCATTCCTCGTCGGATTGTTCGAGCAGGAGCCAGCAGCGTCTCCAATCGTCTCTGTCGCGTGCCAAAATGCTGCAGTGGATCCTCCTCGCTCAAGGTGTCGTTCGTTCAGGGTTTCACGAAGGAAGTCCGACCAAGATGGGCGCTCTGGTGTTCTCTAGACATTCTGCGGAATCCAGCAGACGACGGCTCTCGTTCTACGAAGCGCATTACGTGGCCGGCCCACCTAATTTTCGATGACTTGACACATGCGACAGCGTCTCCGTGCTATCACTCAAAATAGTTCAAACCTTTCTTCCGATGACGTTTAGGCAACTTTGTCTAAACCGTTCGTCTCTATGTTGTTGCGACTGAGTGAGGCTTCTGACCGAGAACGATTATGTGACAGCAACTTCTGAGCATCGAAACCAACCAACATTTTAAACAATGTTTACTAAGACGTTGGTGCTTTTGTTGCAAGGATTAGGTAGAGGGAAAGGAGTTACTTATGCACTTGGGAGAAAAGACAACAGCAAGATTTTAGCAACCATTTCCCATCTTTAATATACTTCAATGTTGTGTTGTACCATGCTCTGATGTGTTCTCATTTAATGTGTCAACAAGATGTTGTTTTGCAGCGCCTCAAATGGTCATAATAAATTAATATTATTATTATTATTATTATTTTATTATTATTATTATTATTAATGATTTATCCTCAGACCCCACATCGGATATCCGAATCGGATAGGACTTCAGATTTCTGGTCAAAATCGATTATCTAAATTATTCTGATTATTGATAAGGATAAAGGACGGCGTTACTCAATCCTTCTGGGATTCGCCATCTACTTCTACGGGGGTGTCGTGGAGGCGACATGAATACGTATTTGGCCATACAAAGACTTGCGGTGGCCAGCCGAATGAACAAGTCAGCGGCTTTATCCTTCCCAGACAAGTCTGGTACCAATTCACGACTCCGGAGGGATGGAAGGCTTGGTTTGGCCTGGGCGGGAAATCCGAACCAGGAACCTGGTATCGGGTGCACGCGCAGTCGCGCCTCCTCCGACTGTGCTACACGCGTCCCATGGTTATTAATAAGCCGAAATATTACACCTGTGAGTTGTACCTGTGGTCCAAATTTATATATCGCTGAGAAACTTGGATCTGTCCTAATCGGGAGAAGCGACCTTTGATGTTAGTTTCGTGTGCCATTCCATGCCACACAACCACCTCCCTTGAATTTAAATGGAAACCCTCGCATAATGGGAGACCAACTGAAGCTCTCGTAGAAACTCAAGCAAGCGACTGGAGACGTAAACCACTACATACCCCTCCGATTAGGATATATCGAAATTTCTAAAGGAATAAGAAGATGTAAGACTTACTGAATCCGCAAGGCAGCCTGTCATTTGACACCCGATTATCCTGAATGGTTAACTTAAGGGTTACAAGTGGCTTCTCTGCTTTCTCAAGCCCATTGCTCACTACTGAATAGTGGAAATCGACAGTCCCTATATCTTTGCTGTATTTCAATGATGTAAAGGAAACAATAAAGAAATGACAGGACAAACCTGAAACTGCGCAAGAGTGACGGCTGAAAAGGGCGAGAATAATTGTGACGCGCCATAGCGATGGCTGAAAATCGGAAGCTACTTACTAGGGAAGGGTTTCGTCTCCCATGGAACTTCAAGTAGAGACCTGATCATTAGAAAGAGCTCGGAATGCTGATTACGAATATGGGTGTCAAAATTGCAAAATGAAACTCCTGAGCGAGTTATGGCCTGTCGAAATCGGGAGCCTCACCACAGGTTGGCTGTACGACACACCGGGCGCGAGAGTGCTGAGTCATCGGGGCTCCGTGGAAGGGCCCGCCAGCTGCGGCGGTGGCGCAGGGGTAGTGTTATGCTATTCAGGTGCGACATCGTTGGTTCGGCTCCCATCGCTGCCGGTTTTTTTGCAAATCATAATTTATCTCGAAATGGCCTTTTCTTCTGAATTATGACACATGTTTGACTAAATGAGCCGGGAAAACTACCATACGCGCTTGTAAAAATGCTTGAAGGCAAAAAAAAACTACTATGGTGACATTTTATTTACTATTTTGCACAAACACAGTCCAAATCATATACGAAACAACTAGAGCTGTTTCTAACAAGCTTGGCATTCATTGAACAAATCAAAAATGTGTGAAAATGTGCTTTAAAACAAAATTCAGTTCATAATTTTTTCTCATAAAATAAAAATTTCATACGATTATTGCAATCATTCGTGCGGCTGAATGCAAGGTTATTCTAAATTTTCCTTGAACAAACCATTTTGAAGAGTCTTTGACCTGTAAGAAGCTCGTTCTGATTTGGAAGAAGTTGACATTGATTACAGAATAAGTTGCATAAGTTTGCGTTGAAGGTCGTTCAATTTTGTCGGGAAAAGTTCCTATTTGACGTGAAAATGGTATATACTAGTGGAAAGACCGGATCCTGGTGAATAAAATATTCCTCAATTCACTCATTCATTTCAGGTTTCTTTTCACTTCTGGCTTCAATTCCGTTCTGGATCTGAAGCTGGCAATCCCGGCGAAACGTAAGCCTACTACATAGACGTTGAAAACAACCTCGCCTAGAGTTCTAGGAAGAACAGCTACGTATTCATGAATTCTGGTTAATAAAATGGTCATGAAATGTTTTCATTATGCTCAGGTATCTTAAATCGACAAAGATTGTCGTGTGACTGGCCGACCGAAGGCTGGAAAGGATCGTCCCACTTCTCCGAGCAGCTTCAAATGTATGCCTGAGAGGCCCATCACAAACGCAGTCTTCATCGCTCAGCAGCTAATGGAGAAATCCTGGGAAGCCACAGGGCTGTGCTGAGATGAGAACTATGTAGCGATTCGAATGAAAGTTTGAACCAAAAGTTGAGTCCTGTTCGCACAAGGAAAACCGCCAGCTACATTATATTCACATGTGGCTTTAAACCAAGACATGGCTGAGCGATCTGAAGGAGAAATAAGAACAATTAGAACACTGAGCAAGATGCACACATGCAGTATTTATAGCTGTTAGTTTTGATTGTTTCGTCTCTGTAAAGGTTGTCGCAGAGAAACCCTAGTCAAAACAATACCACGATATTTGGGAATGGAAGGCAATATGCAGAGCGAGACGAAAAACTCACTGCACAGCAAAGGTTCCGAATTCGAATTTTACATTAAGGATTTTCACCATCCAGGGACCAGATTCATCAACCGCATACCGACCTGTAAAGGCCCATGCACACTTCTGCGACAGCGCGGCGCGGCCATGATAAGGCCCATGCACACTTCTGCGACAGCGCGGCGTGGCCATGATGAAGCATAGGGCCGCGACGACCGCGGCGCGACGCTGTGACACGTGCCGCAGGGTGGGGCGTGCACACTCTTGCGGCTGTCGCGGCGCCTATCGCCGGCGACGCCGCGCTGTGTGCCGCTGGCTGGAATGGTTCAAATCATTCCTGGCGGCGCGACATGCACGGGGACGTTGGTCCCGTTGCCTATAACGATGCTCTAACGCGACCGCGCCGCGACCGCCGGATTTCGCGGAGGTAGCCGTCGCCCCACTTGTCGCGCCGCGGTGTTGCAGAAGTGTGCATGAGCCTATAAAGTATAGGGCCGCGGCGCGACACTGCGACACGTGCCGCAGGTGGGGCGTTCACACTCTTGCGGCTGTCGCGGCGGCTATCACAGGCGACGCCGCGCTGAGTGCCGCAGGCTGGGATGGTTCAAATCATTCCTGGCGGCGCGGCATCCACGGGGACATCGGCCCCGTTGCCTATAACGATGCTCTAACGCGACCGCCGGATTTCGCGGAGGTAGCCATCGCTCCACTTGCCGCGCCGCGATGTCGCAGAAGTGTGCATGGGCCTTAAAGTCCTGTTCATTCTTCGCGACAGCAGCGACAAGAGCGCAGCGCGCGGAAGTTTGAATAGGTGACAGAAGCGACTAGAGCGGCTGAAGCGACAACGCCGGCGCTCGAAAATGAACACACCTCGGCGGCGCGCGCTCTGTTTTAATCGATTCGCATGTTTTGCACTGGTGACGGGAGCGACGGCGCCGGCGCGCGCTGGATTTTAATCAATATGCATATTTTGCGAGTTGCTCTTTCGCGAAGTGTGAATAGGCCCTAACGGTGAAGATACCGCCAATCTCAATACTGATGGATGTCACAAGGAATGGATGAATGCTGTATTTCCACCGATGACCGTTAGAGAGCGGTAAGCGGTTGACGAATCTGGCCCCAGACGCGGCTTTTTTTACCGAGTATAAGGCCTTTGTCATACCATCGCTCACCCCGAGAGACGCCTAATGATATGCACCCATATCGATTCTATCGCGCCGCCCGATCAATATGGGAGCATATCATAAAGCGTCGCTCAGGGTGAGCGATGGTATGACAAAGGCCTAAGTTCTTCCCCATTGCGTTGCTCTACAGTAGCATAAAGGTAGCCTCGTTTTCTAGAGCTTAAGGATTTTATTATATATATATGATTTTGGAATCGAAAAAAAGACGAAGAGGATGAATAGGATCGTGGAAGGCGTTGTTAAGTCCCTGTCTGGGATGCACTGCTCATGCTACGGAAGTAATTGAGGCGATTTGGACGTGGATCTTCGCGAAATCTTCAGAATCCAGCTTCATGGAAGTTTCTTAGGCCCCGATGAGCACTCCGAACAGACGGCGACGCGACCCGCGATTACGCACCATTGCGTACTTGTATACACGCAATGGTGCACAGATTTCCGGGTCCACGTCTGTCTACTCATTTTTCTCCGTATTTTTAGCCACTATGAGGAAGACATGGGCGAGAATTTTCTTGAGTTCTGCCGCAAGTCCATCTCATACCAGACAACTGCAATGGACGGATGGAAATACCACAAAACGTACCTTGACATAACCTGCAGCCGACGCAGGGCGACGCGATTGGTCGCGGGCTCACGCGATTCATTCCGGACGGCTGGCGTCGTCGCTGGGCGATGGGATCAATCAATTTGGCCTCATTGCGTGGCCATCGCGTCACCCCGCGACGAAGTATAAACTGGGCCTTAGGTTGACGGTGTCATGCAATGATAAAGTCCCTTGCAAGGATAAAATTGATCTAAAGCGGTATGTGTAAGCTTAGTGCGACAGCTTGGAAGTTCGAACTGAAAGAGAAATTCAATAACGCCGAGTTTCGGCTTCCTGTAACGTTTAAAACTTGACAGTGCACTTGAGCTTGTGGCAAAATGCGAGGTATCCTAAAAACCATAAGCGCACTATGAAACGCTCTACCATTGCTGCTAGTAATGGTTTTGGAGATGTTAAGGGTTGACATGAAGGGTACGTCACCTGTGAGTTTATTGATTGCAGAATTTGACAAGTTAGTTCAACTTCAGTTCAGCAATAATGCAGCGGCTCCTCAACAATCAATCGAGTCTGAAATGTAAGGTCTAGGACGGGTCGCAAAATTCTTGTTATCCTACGCTTTCAAATTTATTTATTTATTTATTTATTTATTCACAGCGTGGTGATAGAAAGCCACGTGGATAGCAAAGAAACAACTCTTCGACTCCCTGTAGCACCAGAGAACAATCTTTTTGAGGGGCGCGTTCGACTTTGCCTGCGTGGGCGGCTGTTCTCCTCAAGGTAGCCAAACGGCACGGCGCGCTTCGGAGTCGAAGAGAGCCCAACCCTCATCTCCGGGGTCTTTGAGAAACTCATTGCATAGCGAGCGGAGAAGGAGAGTCTGAGAGATGAATGTGCGGGTGAACCGCAAGCTATCCGTCAAGGTGTTTACGATCCGTCGAGTCAGCAGTTTTCGGGAGACTCACTTGCAGAAGACGATTACTTAAAGATGCCTTTGAGAATTTGACATCAGAGTCAAACCTAAACACGAGCACGCGTGCTTATACACCTCTCACAGAGAAGCTTCGAGAATGTTCTACAACTATCACGTCGTGGATCTTGGATATTGTAAGGGTTTGGAAATCCCGAAATCGTATCCCAAACGCCATGACCTAGGATTGACCCGCCGCGATCATGCCACAGGCACTCACGGAGACTATTTAAGGCCGCTGCGGTAGCCGTCGAGGAGATCTCCCGATATCGACCACCGACGCCGCCAACGCCAGCCGGACCACGTCGACCGCCGCCCTGGACGCCACCGACGTCGACGCGATGAGCCCGTCGGCCTGATCACCCGTCGCGCCGTCGCCATCGACCGTCGCCACCGCCGCCGATCTCCAAGCCTGCCCCGCCGACGTCACCTCTGGGCTCGATCGCTTCCTGTCATGATGTCGTTCCTGGATAAACTATTGTTATCACTGAATTGTCACGCTGCTCGCGAGGGTGAACCGCCCGAGCTATTACTATATCATTCGGAAGTCCGAAGTCCTGGACTTTTCAAGAAAACCCCGTCAAGGCTTTCCGATCAGCCTAATATTTGTGCTCATCCCTATCATGGCGATTTGAGATCAAAGAAAGACTTGAACCTGTGTCTAGCCATGCATGCAACGTCTACGTTGGCCTGCATCATCGAGGCCTTCCAACGGATGTGCACTTGTGGCGCCCGGGGCACGTGCTCTTTTTGTGCTTCGCCCCGAATGAAAACAGCCAGCCGCGGCGGCAGTGTATGAAAACCGAGGGCCGTTTCTCCTCTGCTCTCTCTTCTAGAATGTTTTCGTCGGAAGCTCACCGCTATACGGTGTGCTGTCACATGGCGTCGACGGTGTGATGATGCTCGTCGCTCCTGGGTAGCTCCCAGGGAACGGTGCGTAGCGGAAGGAGCAGCCCAGCATAGCTGCCAACGTCTGGAAGACGCGATCCCCCGCTGATAACTAACCAATTCTACCGCTCGTTGCCCTTAGGGGACGCGCCTCCCTGCCAATTTTTGAAAAGACTCGAAAGAGTCGACATTACACTGCCTTCCTCGCGAGATCTACCTTCCTTTGTGGCTCTCCAGGAAAGGAACACCCAGCATGGCATGCCACATGACACGCTAGCGCAACCATTTGGTTTTGCTGATCAAAAGGCTTGTGGACGCAGACTCGATCTAGTGACTTCTGTTCAGGCTGTATAGCTAACTGAGTGATATAATTTCCCTCAAGAGGGATGTTGCGAAAGAAACATTCTTCTGTTTCATGTTCGACTCTCGATGAACCTTGGCATCCTTGATGTTGCTATAGACGGAGTGGTTTGTTCAGCGTAGCCAAGATTGGTACAACTCTTTATTGCGGCTTACGTTTCGGCGTCGTCGCCTTATTCAGAGCCTGGAAAAGTCGAAGTCATCTGAGAAGCTATCCTCCCAAATGCCATTTCATTCTGCAGGAACCCATCCAAAAGGCTAAGAGACTACGAAAACGATGCCGAAAGAAGTCGAAAACATGGCTAACCTTAAATGTGGAGAAAAGGCGTCCACCGTCACCCTGGCTGGACGAAAATGGGTGAATGCGCTTAGAGCCCGGGAAACCACCCGCCTTAGGGACATAACGGGTCATGACCCAGAGGTCAAAACCCGCAGAGGGCGACGTACGGAGCCAGCTCTTGGGTCGCAGCCAAGCACTCGTCCTTCCTATTGATCTGTGGGGACTTCGCCGCAATGTACAGCGCCTCGAGAGTTCGGCGCGCCGAAATCTCATCTTCACGCGCAAGGATCTTGACCTCCACCCCAAGACAGCTGTTCGCGTGCCGCCGCACCCTGTGCTCGCCCAAGGGAGTGGAGACTTTGGACCTGCGCAACCCGTCCAAGTGCTCCTTGATCCTCACGCACAAGGGCCTACCTGTTTTCCCCCACATACTCCTCTCCGCACTCCGTACATCTGATCAGTACACCACACCAGACGTTTGACAGTCACCAACCTTCCCAAAAGGACAAACAACACATGATGGTGTTGTGCATAGGCGGTCATACAAACGGTACCGGACCAGCTGCTTCTTAAGGTTGTTAGGTGGCACTGCTACCACCCTCACATCGTCTTGCAGCTCAGCCTTCCTAACGCAGCCACGGATGGCTGCGGTCAGAGCGTCCGAAATGATCGGGACACAGAATGTCACCTTTGACCGCTCTTGCTGCGATTCCTCAGCGGTTCTTGGCTGTCGTCTCTGCCCACTAGCCCCGCCAGTGGGAGCATATCCATTCTGAATCGCGATGCGGTGCGCCATATTCACAGAGTAGGTCCTTTCCGCGGTTTCAGATGAAACCGCTCGAGCAGTGCGGAACATATTCTGAACCACGGCTCTTTTCATACTGAATGGGTGAGCCGATGCGCAGTTAACAATGATGTTCTTGCTTGCCGGCTTCCGGTACCACCTGGTTCGGTAAACCCCGTCAGAAAGATGGATCTGCACATTAAGGAATGCGAGCCAGTTCTCCTGCGGTTTCTCCCGTGTAAATTTAATGTGCGTTGACTGCTGGTTGAGTAACTCAAAGCAAGTATCCATCTCGAGTTGAGTGGGACAGACGATAAAGCAATCGTCAATATACCGACAGTAGATGGTGGGCATTCGATCTAGCCTCCACCTTTGACATGAATGCCACCGCGAGAACTAGAGCTAGTCTTTGGCTCATTTCTGTTCTTCTATTTTCTTCATTTTTTTACTCTGACTGATATCACGGGATGGTACTGGTGGGCCAGAGGATGTCGTGGATGTTGTAACGCCGGTATGTAATTCGTGACATAGAATTCTGCTTGGCGAATGATGGTGCGCGTTCAAGACATGCCAGGGAGAGAGTTTTGGTCGCAACAAAACATCCTTCAAATTTCTTCTACCTTCTGGAACAGCTGCCTCACAAGGGTGGTGATATTCTGTGAACGAAGCAATATAAGGATACGTGTAACCATAAACGCAGTCAACGTCTTGCTCGTCTTCACTTTCTGTGTGGGACTAGATCTGAGCACTGGTCGCGTTAAAACGAAAGTCATTTTCAGCGCGGAGTTCTTCCCAAAATCTGTAAAGAAGATTTTGGGAAGAACTAAAGAAAGAAAATTTTTTTGGAAAGAACTAAACTGTAGCAGCTGTGAAGAAGATGAGGACAGGAAAAGTGGTTGGACCCGACGACGTGGCAGCAGAACTGTGGAATTCGTTTTGGTACCCTGCTGAGTGGTTGGCGAAGATCTTTAATCAGGTTGTAGCGGAGAAGAAGGTGCCTGAGTGTTGGCGCCAAAACACGTCGATTCCGATTTGGAAGAAGAAGGGCAGTCCTGCAGACTGCTCCAGCTACCGTCCAATTCGTTTGCGTTCATACAGCATGAAGATATTTGAGCGAGTGGTCGACAGACGAATCCGTGACATCGTCCAGCTTTCCAGCAATCAGTGCGGCTTCGTAGCTGGCTGTGGCACCATTGGTGCCATACACGCCGCCCGCCTCCTGATAGAGAAGCATCGCGAGAAACAGAAGTCGGTGCATATCGCCTTCCTCGACTTATAGAAGGCCTTCGACCGCGTACTGATTAAATTGATATGGTACGCCTTGCGACATCATGGAGTTCCTGAAGAGCTCATAGAGTGATTGCGAATTCTCTACCCTTGTCCAAAGAGTCGAGTTCAAGCTGCAGCTGGAACCTCGACGGAGTTTCCCATCTCTGTCGGAGTACACCAGAGTTCTGCGCTTTCCCCACTCCTCTTTGTTGTCGTCATGGATGCTAGAAGCCCGTTCCTTGGGCGTTGCTTTATGCCGACGATGTGATGCTCGCTAGCGAAGGTAAAGATGAACTCGAGCGAGAGGTGCAAGCTTGGTGTGATCGCTTGTAGAACGGTTTGGACTCAGATTGAACGGGAAGAAGACCGAATATCTAACGATGGACGTTACTGAGTCCACCTCCTTATACACCTCTCACAGAGAAGCTTCGAGAATGTTCTACAACTATCACGTCGTGGATCTTGTCCTGGACTCTTCAAGAAAACCCTGTCAAGAGTCCGATCAGCCTAATATTTGGGCTCATCCCTACCATGGCGATCTGAAATCAAAGAAAGACGAACCTGTGTGTAGTCATGCATGCAACGCCTACGATGGTCTGCATCATCGAGGCCTTCCAACGGATGTGCACTTGCGGCGCCCGGGCAGGGTCAAGCCTGAGGTTCGGGAATCGAAGGGGGGACGGTCGTACTGTAGCCTCGACTGGAGGGGGGGGGGGTGGTCGTACTCTCTCGGTTTTGGCAGAGGACTCTCTCCAAATTCAGGTTTTTAGATGATGTTTGCATCTATTAATAAGTTGTTTTTTCAGGTGTGACTACGACAATGCGGAGATATACAAGCACTTGCGTTTCCTGGAGAAAAAAAATATAATTGAATATCAAAAAAATTTTAATGCCGATTACTGTGTAGTGAAAAATAAAGAGTTTCTGTCTGCAGATTTTGAGTCAATGACAATGAGAGATTTTAATTTTTTCAGGTTTTCCCATGACGTTATGGACACGGTAGTTTTCTGCCTGATGAGCGACATCTACTTCCAGAATTGCACTCTATAAAATTTCAAGTGTTAATTACTGAGGATGACCTAAGTGCTTTCCCTTTAAGATTTTAGAAGCGCTATTCGAATCGATGACGGAGTGGCAACCGAAGGACGGACTTGCTCGAAAAGTAATTCCTCTCCTGCAGGAAACAGCATCAGAAAGTGAAATCGTACCCTATAAAATTTGCCCGTTTGACACACAGTGATAAAACTATGTTTCTCTGAAACGATATTCTATATGATCAGGCGTCTCGATTTACCGAAAAAATATCGACACACCAATCACAATGAAGATGTTACTTTTAGAACCTGTCATGAAATCCATCACACGAGCTCTTCAGAAGTCCGTTCCTTGGACGTTGCCTTATGCCGACGATGTGATGCTCGCTAGCGAAGATAAAGATAAACTCGAGCGAAAGGTGCAAGCTTGGTGTGATCGCTTGGAGCGGTTTGGACTCAAATTGAACGTGAAGAAGACCGAATATCTAACGACGGACGTTACTGAGTCCAGCTCCATCAAGGTTAACGGCATCGAGCTCCTACGCACTTCGGTCTTCAAGTACCTGGGATCAGCAGTCGCGTTTGACGGCAAACTGATGGTTGAAGTAACTCACGTGTGACTGCAGCTTGGTCCAAGTAACGTTTGCTGACTGGCGTGCTCTGCGATAGGAAGATACCAGAGCACCTGAAGTCGAAGATTTACAAAGCCTTTGTGCGCCCGGTAGCGATGTACGGCGCTGAGTGTTGGTCTGCCATTAAGGAAACGGAAAGTCGCCTCAAAATCGTAATGGAAACGAAGATGCTGCGCTGGATGGCGGGAGTTACGCGCCTGGATCGCATCCGAATTGATACTACTCGGCAGAAGTTTGGCGTCGCGTCGATAACTGACGAGATGCGCGAAGAAGAAGAAGAAGAAGAAGAAGAAGAAGAAGAAGAAGAAAAAGAAGAAGTTCTTCCTAAAATCGCTCAATAACGGGAGTAACATTGTATGCGACGCGTCTTGAGCGGAGGTGGTTTTATGGACGTAAAGGTAAGCTAGCCGGTTCCCGAGAAAGTCTACGTTATATCGAGAGTCGCGTCTTTAGCTCCCGACACTGTAAGTTAGAATTTTGAACATTATAATGATTTCACCTTTTCTTCTTCTGCTAACCAGCGTTGGAAGGCCAGTTACTTTTACCCTTTCTAGGCCAATGCGCAGCTGCAAATAATTGACACCATAATATCTCCAATATATGTAGCTAAAACAGCTCTGAACGCTTTCCAAGAACTCGATACCCTTCTTTTTGCAAGGGTTCCAAACAATTATTCCGAACCCCAATATCAGTCGAACATGGGATTTATGAACAAGAAAATACTCTTGGGGTTACTTCGATCGTAGATGCCTGAACAGAGTGTAGACGTAGATGGTTTCCCTTCCTCACAAGCGTTCGTTGTTTGCTGAAGTCCAGGTAGAGTTAATCAGAAGACCTAATAGGTCTCAAGCTTCCTATATGGGTACGAGACTTGTGGAATGCCGTTTGTATGAAACCGATGTGTCAGCCTTGTAACAATTACCATGAACTTACTTTTATCCGCTGACAATGGAGCTCGCACTGTTTGGACCATTGTCCTGTATCACCTGTTATCCCGATTATGGAGTGGTCGAGTGGGCTCCAGCAGCGTCTCTATTCGTCCTGTTGCGTGCCAAAGTGTTCCAATGGATCCTTCTCGAGCAAGGTACGCGAAGAGCGTCATACGTCCGTTCAGGGCTTTCATGAAGAAGTCCGATCCACATGTTGGTGGGCGTCCTGGTGTTCTCTTCGCATCTCTCGGAATCCACTCAGCGACGGCTCTTGTCCATCGGGTGTTTGCGACTGATCGGCATATTTAACTGCTGCTTTTAAATCACTAATATCGTCCATCCCTTTGATACACTTGTAATCTTTATGTCATCTGTGTGCTTCTTTCATACCACGCCAAAACGCAAAACAGCAGTAGGTGACTCAATCGCATATATAACAAATAGCACAGGCGATAGGACTCCGCCTTGTAGCACACCACTGCACTCAAGATGGGAAGGTGAGAACTCATCTTGAACTCATACTTGTAGGTTCTTTCTGAGGGAGACCCTTGACCCATCTTATAATTCTGAAGTGTATGCCTACCATCTCTATTTTGAAGAGTAACCTGGGTATCGGACCTTGTCAAAGGCCTTCGTGAAGTCAAAATAGACCACATTTGTGCGACGCAAACGCAATTATCCTCTGCTAGTAATTTAAGGCAGTACGTACAGAGATTTCTACAGACCTCTCCTTAACGAAACCCTGCTGATTCTCTTAAATGACACCATTGCTTAAAAGGTGCTCCATAATATGCTCGTTAACAACTTTCTCAAATACTCTTGTAAACACAGAAGTGATGCTGATAGGCCTGTAGCTCTTGCATACTTGTTATCGCGATCACGCCTCAATTGCGGTCCGACACGGACACGAAGGCGAGCGAGACTCTGGTTTTGTTTGGGATAGGACCTAGCCTTTTTTGCCTCGTTCATAGTAACAAACGGTACTTGTGGAAAAGTTTTAAATAGTTGTTTCTTGTGCTGGTATCGTTATATTACGTATGTCTTATGAACGGCACATAAATAAATAAATATGCATTCAGTTTCGTCGAAGACGTCCCGTAAAGGTGGAATGCGTGGCGTATTCCAAGAAGCGTTGATTCTTGAAATGCGCACGTCTTTTCTCCTTTTCACCTTCAATATCCCAGCGTTTATGGGAATCTAGTGCCCCACTGCATCACCCGCGCGGTGTTTCCCTCTTCGGCGCTCAGAGATGCCACCACTCGAACACTATATCGCCACTGGTACCCACCGACTGGGAAGAAAGCGCATCCATCAGCCACCCCGGCGTCTGATTCTGCGGCGCTCTCTTCTTAGAAGATTCCCGTCTAACGCTGCGTGCTGTACGCCGAAATCTGAAGGGCAGCTCGAGGAGTGGCGTAGTTTACGGACCTTGGGCAACTTCCAGGGAAGGAGCCAGAGGGGTTGTCGGGGTTTCTCATCGCCCTGCTGGCCGTCAACCTGAAGCTGTGGTCATATACCCGAATATATGGCGCCTCCCTGCCAATTTTTGCACAGACTCGGAAGAGTCTACTGTGGTTCTAGGTCAACGAGTGTGACGTTCACTTTCATTGATTCGGTTGGCTCGGAAATAGTGTCGGATTTCACCAGTCACGCCCAAATTGAAATATCTCCTCTAGCACATCATCACAAGAAAGCACAGCAAGAATCTACACGAGCCTCCTATTAGTTGGCTGTGGTTGGCATTCTACGGGCGTGAAACTCCAGTCTTCTGCAGTTTGTGAAGTCGTCGACGTCGTCATTGGCTCAGGCATCCAACCTACAACATTAAAAAGAAATTTCGCAGAAATTCGTTGGTTGCTATCTGCTTCTAGGTCGAGCAGCCGAATTAGGCAGCGATTGTCGCCTGCACTCCTATTTCAGGTTCTTAGTTCGGATTTTCTGCAGAGGCCAGCCAAATCTTCTATTCGCCCGGATCGGAGAATCGCTTTTTCTCATGGAACTTTTGCACAACAACAGTCTAGCGGTATAGGAAATTGCTTAAGAGTCTTCTGAAATGCGGAATCAGTTACGATGGTGTAGGACAATCTTTGCTGTTCACCTGACTAGCTTGAAAATCCAGTAAACTGAAGCTCTTCTGTACCATTTGGACATTTTCACGTCAACCTAAACACTCTTCTAAACAAAGCTGACGCATCCGAAATCAAGCTGAACGTGTTCCAAATCGAAATGAGCTCAGTACAGGCCAAACTACAAATTCTCCAAGATGGCTAGAATGTTTTGTTCATGTAATATTTAGCACGAGTTCTTTTGAAACGTTTCGGTTATAATTTTTTTATTTCATCAGGAAAAATAAATAATTAAATTTTTTTCGAAACGCAACAAAGGCTGCAATCATTTGGTGCGTTAAAAGCCAAGATGGAGTCATCCACGCGAAAAGCTCCCTGCGATTTTTTCTATTGATAGAGCAAATGCCACTTACATTAAGCATCAAGGCGATGATATATGTTTTTTTTGCAACTGTTTTTCTGGCATCGCTTACAGGCCTGAAACTACATGCAACATCTTGGACGAGAGCATGGCGCAATCTCTTCTTTTGACACTAAGAAGCTACCGTTTTCCTACTTTCTGAAACAACCAATATTTTTAT
>CANDYH010001036.1:0-14672 GCA_947396885.1 Heligmosomoides polygyrus polygyrus | reverse complement strand
GCACCGCTGTAACATTGCCCTCCCTCCTAAGCTAAGCTATTCTACTTTAGTATACTTATATATTGTTCTACTGCCTACAATAAACACAAGTTGCAGCCGAAACGATTCGAACTCGACAGAGTTGTTGTGCTCCGAACACGCCCGCGCGTGCAATTTAGCGCAACAACGGCAGACGCTCTCCGCGCTGTTTCGCGCCCAGATTACAGTTTTTCCCACTCTAAATGACACTATTCAATTTAGCATGAAAAGCTCTATCGAACGGTATCAAGCATGGCCACAACTCGAAGACATCGTTTTTTCGATGACGTCATCGTCCTTCCGCCGCGGCCTCGTCCTCTATGCTAAACAGTCAAAAAATTGATGATTCCAAAATCGGTCGAGATTGACACCGTTCGATAGCGCTTTTCATGCTGAACGGAACTGTGCCATTCCGAGTGTCGAAGACTCAAATCTGGGCGAGTAGTAGCGCAAGAAACTCTAACCGCTAGCTTTTGCCGCTCTAAAACGCCAGCCGAGGCTAAGGCAGTTTAGGCAACTGAGGAGCTGTGAGCATATCGTCGTAAAGTACCTTAGGCATTCTGTTCACGTACGTATTTTAAAGCCATCAGCTCGCCGCATCTTCTCGCAGTGATCCACGGAAATCGGAAAAAGGTGCTTCACACAATCCTCACCTGCATATTCGCACCATTATAACATTGCCCCTTCCTAAGCTAAACCATTCTACTTTGGCGTACGTACAGAACGTTCGACTGCCTACAAAACCTACAAGCTGCAGCATGAAAGGTTACAACTTAATAGAGCTATTGCGCTCCGAACACGCCCATTCGTGCAATTTGCGAGCGGTCGCCCCCTTCGATTGAAAGGTTCGAATCCGTACATATTGTTCACGGCGCACTTCAAAGGCTTGCTAGACAGCCTTAGAGCAACTCCTGACTAGGGCGGCTGAAAATTTCTGATAAAACTCCCCAAAGGCTCAGTCTACAAGCTCTCCCCCCTCCTCGATTGAAAGGTTCGATTGTCTATGCATGTTCATAGCGCACTCCAAAGGCTCGCTGGACAGCCTTAGAGCAACTCCTGACTAGGGCGGCAAGAAATTTCTGATCAAACTCCCCAAACGCTCAGTCTACAAGCTGTCCCCCCCTTGATTGAAAGGTTCGATTCTGTATGCATTGTTCACGGCGCACTCCAAAGTTTCGCTGGGACAGATTGGAGCTAATCCTGAGTGGGCTGGCGGGAAATTTCTGACAACATTCTCCAAAAGGCTCGAAATAGTCTTGAAAACGTTACAGTTCCCAGTGAGAGAAGATAGAAGCGCAGGGGACATGCGCTCGCCCACTCGATTGATAGGTTAGGTTCTGTGTGCATTGTGCACGGCGCACTCTCGGGGCATTCCTGGTACGACAGAGCACTGGCGACGTACGCCATCTTTGAGATACTCCGAAAGCACGCATATCCTGGGAAATAAGCTGCTCTAATCGCCCGTCCAGCCAATTTTGGACCACCCACGGCGAAAATACGGGTGTTCCGGTAAAGTTTTGCACATGTTTGTGTAGATCTCGAAGAGGCAAATCGAATGGTACCAACCTTTATTCAAGAAACGTAAATCTGAAGGAGTTATGAGCGTGCGACGCTTTGCGACGCTATGTTGGCGTTTTTTCGCCCACTTTTGACCGTGCGGCGCGAGCGGTATTGTAGCATCATGGAAATGTTGAAGATCATCGCGAGGGGTTTAGATAACTCACAGGCGCATTTCCTGAAAATAATAGGAGGAATTCCATCAGACGGTTCAGTAGTAGATAGTTTCAAATTCCTAAGAAGTTTGTAAACGTCATCAGGATGAAAGAAAACGCTGGTAAAGGCGCGCACTGCTTCTGCACCATCTCTGTCAACATATAAACTTTCAGGCGCTACAGAGGAACCGTCATTAGAGAAAACGCCAGCGAAAAAACTGCCTAAAGCGACTGCTTTCATCTTTTCGCAAGAGCACATTTTACCGTTGATGTCGGTAAAGGCTGGAAGAGCTCCAATCGATTTGAGCTTGCTACGTACCAATCGATGAAGTTGATTCATCGATGCTTTCCTGGCTAGTTTCCGCTCACGATTAGCCCAAAATTTTTTCAGGTGGTAAACAATATTGGCACAAACATTTTTGTAGGAAGTACTATTTAAAGAATTTGCTGTTCTTCGAAATAGTCGCTCTTTTTGAGCCAGTAAATTGACAATGTGTCGGGGGAGGCTTGGACTGAATGATATCCTACTTTTGAAAGGAACGAACTGAGCCAGGTTTTTATAAACAACGCGGCAGAATCTTTGATATACATCTGCTGTCGTATAGTGGTCGAATACATTGAACCAGTTCACTTCCGAAAGACTTTGCCTGAGCGAGACAAAATCAGTGGAATGAAAGTCAGGAGTTGATATAGAAACACTTGGTAAGAGCGATAAACGTAAATCAAACTATACGATGCAGTGGTCAGAGCTGGCTAGTGGTGGCAAAGTATGTACGTTGGTAACTATAGGGGAAGTTGATAGAATCACATCCAAAATGCTGTTTCCATGTGTAGCCTCAGTGACAAATTGTGTGAAACCCGTTTCCTGGAAGAACGAGACGAACTTAACCGAATTATTGCTTAAAGCAATGTTATTCCTCCAATCAACTGCTAGGTTAAGGTCACCTAGAATTATAGTTTTGTCTCTACCGCAACCAGTGATGAAAGAAATTCAACAAGATCCTCGTCTTCACAGTTTGTTGAGTTAGGAGGTCGGTATGCGACAATAAATCGTATAAGATTCGGCTGAGACGTTTTGCAGGAAAAAATGTCAACGCAAAGGACATCTGCTTTCATGGGGAACTATGGTGTAACACATTTGCATTTATTGTGTTTCGGATGACGCAGCAAACTCCACCACCTCTGCCACTGCACCGGTCAGCTCGATATACCGTATAGGGCAAGTTGGCAAGAATCTCGCTGTCCTTTATCCTTCCCCTGAGCCATGTTTCGGTTACAAAAACCAGGTCGGGCTTTACAGTCGAGAGGAAGTGGTGAAAATGAAACAGCTCATTAACTATGCTTCGTGCATTTAGTAAGTAGCATGTGAGAGTGGGAGGATCACCATGCGCCCTCAAGCGTTCCCCGAGCCCCTGTTGCTGAGCTCGGAAACATGCTTAAGCTGCCCACGATAAACCACCCACTCTCTCCTTGTCTTACCTTTGTTTCTCTTTTTAGCAACCTGCCTCAGCTCATAGTCTTGCCTTCTCTCCTCTAAAGTCATGCTCCTTCGCACGAACACGTTGCTATATCCTGCACTGCGAAGAAGCCGTGCATTAGCTAAGGCCTTCCGCCAATAAGACTGGCATGGTATAACTGGCAATATACACCCCTTTGCAGGAGAAGTACCGAAACCTCTCCTAAGGATTAATTTTTGATAAAACGTGCCAGGCAAAATAACTTTTAATAAACGAGCGCGACCATCTGCAGGCTTTCCTTACCTATACATACACCTCATGAGCTACACATTCGATATCCAAATGGTCAACAATTTGCTTCATTACGTCGCGGTCATGAACAGCTCTTGAGACGAAAGAGGAAGAACTTGATTCACATACTCCGGTGATGACTATCGACCTAGGGCGCTTTTTTTCTTCGCAATTGTCCGAGGATAGGCTATGTGGTCAACTCGGCAGATGGTTGCTTGGACTCATGAAGAGACTGCTTGAGTCTCGCGGTGGCTTCATGAAGTTCTCCAGTCCAGAAGTGCTAAGTTTTTGGCAATCTGCGACGATAACCGCCTTTGTACGCTGAAAACCTTCTGCATCAACTTCTTCAAAATGCTGGCGTTCTCTTGTCGGTCCGTAGCTTCTCCAGTGCCACAGTGATCTCCTCTGGCGTTGTGGAGATTTCGCGTCCGTCGTTGTTTTTCGTAGTGCTCTTCTACAAAGAACCAGTCAGCGAAGAAGCCATGGTCGTAGATGGATGAGTGCTTATCAATATTTCTTGAAGAATGGAAGTGATGAACCGACCGCTCTGGACGACTACATACGATGAATTCAAGACAATTAATAATTTGACCTTTCAACTTCCTATAGGAAGTTTAAAGGTCAAATTATTCGAATGTACTGAACAAGATGTTTATTAAATGGGACAATTTTACAAACTGAAGTATTTGTTGAAGAATTTTATGGTCAATTTATGAGCATCCTTAAGCGATTTGGAAAGTTCATAATTGTAGCAATTACTTTTGTTATTCAGAATACATGAGATGATTGCTTGAAAAATATTTGCTGTACTTGTTTATTCCAACTTGACTGAAGTATTCATCAAGTTATGTAATTTGCTTCCGAGGTCACACTTTTCATTCAATTACGGGACACACGAGGGATCTCAGTCAGCGTATGTTACTCTTTTTCTCAAGAAATAACTGATACAAAAGGAGCAAAGGATAAATGTTGTCAATTGATGTGTGTGCCGTTCGCCACGCACTTGTGTGGGATAACGAAAAGGTGATGCCTGGTTGGTCTATAGAATGACTTCTTGTGCGCAGGCTATGGAGGGGTCAACATTTATCCTTCCCAGACAAATCCGTCACCACCCGTAGGTCTGTTAGAGATGGTAGACTTGGCCTGGGAGGAACCCGAGCTTTCAATCTACTCAAGGCGCAGGCATGGGCTCTCGATATATGCTGTATGCTTCCAATCGTTCTGCAGAGGTCAAGAAATTCGATATATCATTTAGTTCTTCTCTTGACCTCGACAGCACCCTTGCTTTACAATCTTATCGTAACTTGAGGGAATTCGAAGCTGAAGTTATCACCGTTCGATTAATGGGATTCGTACAGAATCACGTCCTCGACGACGGGCGGTTTCACACTTCTCCTTCGGAACTGTCCTACTGTTTCATTTTTATGGCCTGCTTTCCATCAGGAACGAACGAATACCTAGCCATTCGAAGTTTTTCTGCACGTCAGGATCTTAAAACGAGAGATTTGCCTCGCTGAGAGCCTATATTTTGCATGAGCATCAAGCTCTTATATTAGCTCCGTTTTTCGGAAGGACGTGAATAGGCTTAGCCATTCTACTGAAAAAAGTGTAGCTGATAGTGGTTATTAAGAGGAAATAGGGATGTATTGCGAACAAGGAGGCTGAATTCTAATTCATTAAAGTCTTTGAAGGACTAAAAATGGTTTCGGCAGTGAAAAAGGCTTCTGGCATGCGAGCGCGTATGAAAAGCAACCATCAGTACGAGGGGAATTTGGTCCAAACCTGTCCCACGCTCTGTAGTCAAAGATGTCTGCACCGCTAGTGTTGTGGAGCTTTTCTTTTCTTTTTCGCTGAGTGTGTCTCTTCCCAGTTTCCCTTCAGTTTTGAGAATAGATCAAAACTATGTTTAAGGGCTGTCTGGCGCGGCGTTCGAAGAAGCATCTCTTTACAAGCAACATCAAGGGATTCTGATCTACCAACGGGCCTACAACGAATTATGTGAAGGTAAGGTACTAATTTGAGAGAGTGTGAAGTGCATCTCCGAGGTAGTGCAAAAATATAGCCTGAACGCAAACAAAAGCGAAGTGTCATCCTTTTCATTTTGGGCTATTTTCAACACTCGGAGTTCATGCTTGTCTAGCGAGGCTTTTAAGATTTGCTAAGCCGCCACGAACTCATTGAAAAACTTCGCGCGGAGAAATTCGACGGATACTTTGGCGAGCAGATAAACCTGTGTGGAAACGGTTTGGCACATGTCTTAGGGATCAGGGCCCATTTCTGGATATCCAGGTAGGTTGCTGAAGATTCTGCAACACCTTCAATGAGCTTCATCTCCTTTGCGATACTTTCAGTTGTCCAATCGGAGACCACATGGCCTGGATGCTCGGTATGCCTCAGCCTTCGTCGTACATTCCTTCGTTGATCGGAATGGATATAACGAACAGGCCGACGTACTTCGAGAGAGTCCTGAATATCTGGGCGTCTTTTCTATACATTTACTTTGGTATTCAAATTGCGCAAGAGACAACAGAGGTTTTTCGAAGGAAATATGGGTAATTGTTCGTGGTAAAAAGCGGTGAATGACAGCCAGGTAATCTGATTTCAGCCCAAACTTTCCTAACTTGGAGGACGTTGCAGCGAATTCTGATGTGGTGTTCGTGTCCACCGATGAGTTTATCGAATTTCCCCGTCCTACGCTCCCAAACGTCGTCCACATCGGAGGGATCGGTTTCAAAGATGCGGTAGAGGACGGAGGCCTAGATGAAGTACGTGTCTTTTAAGGTGCCTTCTTTAGCCTATGATCAGATAAGTCAAGTTTCGGCTTTCTGATGATTTCAGATGTTTTCTGAGCAACTGGAGAAGGGTTCCAAGGGAGTGGTCTACTTCTCGATGGGCACGCTGGTGAACACATCATCCCTACCACCGTTTGCGATCAACGCTGTGATGGAGACTATCAGGCGCACTCCGGACCATCACTTCGTCCTAGTCGCTGATCGCCACGACCAGGTGGGACGCTCTATTGGTTCTAACCAGCTCAGTCCAACTGGAGTAGTGGACTGGAGTCCTCGCTCAGCTTCCGAAAAGCTGTGTCCAATGCTGGCAGAAGCAGTAATGCGCATCAGTCGCAGGTCACTCCCTGTTTTATTTTCGAAGGAAGGAAAGAAAAGGAAGAAAACAAAGGAAAAGCGGAACTGTTCAGTAGGGAGCGGCACTTCTCTCTGCCACTTTGACAACGGCGGCAGAATTGAAAATGAGCTAATGTGCAAAAGCGAGTCGTTAAGCTAGCACACGAGCGCAGCGGACTTTTCTCTGCATTTTCCGAGCCGAGGGAGGTCACACTACTTCTATTTATTTCGTTTTTGTGGCGACCGCCCCTCCAACTGGGATTAATCCGAAAAGCCCAATAAACTAAATGCAATGGCGCAATCCTCAAACAATGTGCGCCAAAATCGCTTCGATTTTTGTCGAAGCTGTATGAACTTTCCTATGGAGTTAGCTACATGTGGGAACCCGAAAACCAGTACTCAAGCGCTAAGGCTCCTCAGTTGCCATTACTACATTCCTCACCGGCTCCCACCGAGTAGCTTTGAGCAGTCATCGGCTTGCTGATTAATTCTTCAGCTGCGATGGGCGACGAGACCAAAACTTTCTAGAAACTCTCGCTCCAGAACAGCGGTTTTCAGTGAGTAACAAACCTTATGATCATTTCTAACCACTGTGAAATATGACTTGTGTTTTCTGGAGCAAGGCATTCATAGGAGGCTTTTCTCTTACGCTTTGTTTCAAACTCATTTAGTATACAAGACGTCTTGCGGAGAAGCTTCACAATGTCTTCATCTGCGCTTGGGCACCTCAACCGGCAGTTTTGAGTAAGTGTCTTAGTTGTTTCATAACGGGTCATGTGGTATGCTTCCGCCTACCTTTTGTCAGCTGCCAGTGAGTCTTAGTGTTTTTTTTGGAGAGCATCACGCAGCGAAGTTGATCGGATGGTAAATATTTTACATATTTTTCGACAGGAACGCCTTAAGGGGGAGAAATAATTGATAGTCAGAGGGAGCAACGCCAATGGCACGGTGTGGGTGGGGAACAGGGGCGGGCGGAATTTCTGTTTTCTGTTGTCTGATTTTCTGGCCATTTTGGGCAAATTTTTTCTGTTTTCTGTTTTCTGCGAAAATGGCCGAAAATTAGCCAGAAAACAGAAAATGGAGCTGCAAACAAAATTATATAATAGAAATCCAATAAAGAGAATCCAAAAAGTGTCATAGAATCATGAGTTTCATCTCAAAATAATGTTTCTAGGGTATTTTAAATTGCAAACATGTAAGTTTCTAGATCTGCTCGTGTAGAAATTGCGCCATACACTCAAAACTATGCCCGCTTTGTTTGTTTGGTTGCGTAAGTACTGCTGACATGGAGTCCCTTCATAGGACATTTCTCTACTTTCATAATTTCGCTTTGTGTTCTCTTAAATTCCTGCAGTAGTTTAGACTATCTACGATTACTTAGAACATCATGCAAAGGCTAGAAAACTAGTGTTCTGATGGACATTTCATTATAATATATGTTAACTAACCATGTGCCGTAGAGTAATTGTGGGTAGGATTATTCTCCACCTCCGGTTATTGAAAATTGTTGGCTGGTCTTTCCCAATGATCGTAAAGCAAAGCCTTTGACGGAGCTGCTTTTCTAACTCTTGTTCAGCTTTTGGTTGTCCAACATTAGTGAGATGCTGAAAAGTTTTAGTTACCTTTGACTTTACTGGTGTAGTGATAGAATAGTGATACATAAATTTTTTAATTTATCACATCTATCATCTGTCGTCCCGGTGATCATCGAGTTATTCGAACAGGCACCAGCAACGTCTCCATTTGTCCTTGTCGCTTGACAGAGTGCTCCAATGGATCCTCCTCGCCGGACGGACACGAAGAGCGTCATATCGTTTGTTCAGGGCTTCCACGAAGAAGTCCGACCAGCGGGTTGGTGGGCATCCTGGTATTCTCTTGACATCTCGCGGAATCCAGACAGTGACGGCTCTTGTCCAGCGGGTGTCTGTCTGCATTACGTGGCCGGCATACCTTATTTTCTAATCTTCGACGACTTGGCCCATACGACAGCGTCCCTGATCTCCGAACGTTGGCGAAGTCGTGTTACTCCAAGCATCGCGCTCTCCATTCCACGCTGCGCGTCGCTGATCACGTGTTCATCTCGGTTCCGTATAGCGCAGGTCTGAGGAGTATGTTAGGGCAGGAACAGCAGTGGAATCGAATAGGCTAGCATGGAATCGGACGTTCTTCGTCTTCTTCACGATTTCACGCCCTTGAAAAGCTCCCTAAACCGCTCGTTTCCTCATACCCAGCTCCGGTGTTAGGCCGTTGCTCATATTGACTTCGCGAACCAGATACACGTAGCTGGAGCGCTCGGAGATGTTCGTTCCGTTGAGCGAGAATGCGTCCGTTTCTCATGAACGTCGTCTTCGTAATATTCCGCTGCAGTCCAGTGTTCTCACATACACGATCGAAGTGGGCTAGCGTTCGCTCGGCCTGGCCATGCTCGGTGTTGTGAGCACGATGTCATCAGCAAGCCTAAGATGGTCAGTTGCCGGCCGTCGACCTTCACTCCCATGTCTTCCCATTCTAGTTCGCGCATGACGTTTTCGAGAGTGGCGCTGAAGAGCTTTGGGGATATGGTATCTCCCTGCTGAACCCCTCTCTTCACGTCGATGATGACGTCGTTGTAGAGTGGTGAGATCTTGGTCGTGAATCCACTTTGACTCTGATGTACTGAGTAGGAACATCCTGAGCGAGCAGAGCTTCGATGAGTGCATCTGTTTTGACGGCGTCGAATGCCTTCTTCAGGTCGATGAACGCAAGGCACAGCTGCACGATGAGCTTCGTAATGGTATGTATGTGGTCGATCGTGCTGAACCCTCTCCTTTTTCCTGCTTGTTCGCATGGCCGTCCTTCGTCCAGCGTTCTGCTAACCTTATTCGGGATGACTCGAGTGAACAGCTTGTAGACTACGGGCAGCAGGCAGATCGGGCGATATTTGCCAATGTCGGGCATGTCTCCCTCCCTAGCAAATCGAGATGTAACATGATATGAATGTGTGCTGAATAATAATAATATGATGGAAAGGGTATACGTTTGATCCTTATTAGATAATGTCTTCTATTCAAAGAAACACTTTCACCCAAAAGTTTTTGCGCTGACAGCCTCTTCAGTCGCACTGTCGTGTTGTTCTGCGAAATATCAAGCCAGCATCCGAAACATCTTTGGTCCGTGTTTGGTGCTCTATAAGGCCAGTCTCTTAGTCTCTTACTAGTGGGACCCCTAATCTAGCGATTCGTCTGTTTAGAGATTACACCTACATTTGGACTGTGAGCCTTAAACCGCTATATTTTAATATGAATGCAATAGGAAAACTTCATCATTTATAAGCCACTCCTACAAACGCTTGTAAGTTAAAACGCTGGTCCACGACCACGTTTCTAGTCGTGCAAAAAGCATTTGCTACTGGACAAATGGATCTTCGGATTGAATAATTAGGTAGTATGATAATTGCGAAATTTTCTGTTTTCTGGCGTTTTTGGCTTTTCTGTTTTCTGGGAAAATTTTCAAAATTTCCGCCCATCCCTGGTGAGGAACCGTGTCCTAGCTCAGCTCCTCAAGTTCTTCACAGGTCACTTTAGTTATACGGGGCAGAGCGTTGTCGTGGAGTAGGTGGACAGAAGCTCGTCCCGGCCGTCCTTCTCGAACAGCGTCCGCCATTTTCTGAGGGTGATTGGCGTCAACGTTAACGATGACGGTGTTTCTTTACGGAAGCAGCTCGTAACACAACATTCCTCGCGGATCTCAGAAGCAGCAAAGGCGACACCTACTTGGTTGAGCACCCGATCTGGCAGAGCAGGCGTCGGCGGGTTTTCTTCTCGAGGTCGCACGAGTCTGTTAGAATCCTAGGGGATCCAACGTTCTTCTCCAGTAAACAGGACCTCCAGGGGGCGTCCCAATCAAGGTTCATTCTAAGTCCGTGCCTCCTCCTTCTGAAGCGAGCGAACCAGCGCTTGACATTACTTGTGGAAGTGGTGTCTTCTCCACCAACTTCGACTATTAGGCAGTGTCATAAATTTTGCAGCATTTCTGTTTTTTTAGGCGCTCATAACTAAGGGCATCAGTATACTTGCCATCGCTCTAAGCAGAATTTCCCGTAATTTCCCGTAATGAATATTCTGCACTAGAACGCAATTCTTCAGGACACCCACGCGTGCAGGCCTTCATCACCCATGGCGGCTACAACAGTATAATGGAAGCGTCAAGGTCTGCTACTCCGCTGATTTCGATACCGTTCTTTTTCGACCAGATCAGGTACGCAGAAGAGCTACCGTTTCCCACAATAGAATAACAGTGTGAAGGACCAAAAGGCTATATTGAAGGAACAGTCGCGCGGTGGAACTGAATGGATGGGGAATCCCAGTAAGCCGCTTCTCCCTTCGCGACAGCCCGGATGATCTTCGTCGAGCTCTGCATGAACTTCTAGGTAACCCGAGGTGAGGTTCAGAAGGTATTTCGCTTCCATCAAGATGTATTGTGAGTGCGTGATAAAGCTACTAATCCGCTTTTAGTTAGCAGATATAGAGGAAATCCGAAATTACCTACTAGATTTTACCCGAGTATACCTACCAGCAATAGGTTTCAATCGTATATCTGCATGGCAAGAGTGGGAGCCAGCGCAGCCACTTTCGCCGTTTAGAGTCCCCATTCATCAGTTAGAAGGTAGATATACTCTATTTTTGCTAAGTCCTCAATCCTACAGGAGAAAGAATTAGGGACTCTTTGTGCCACTCCGAGCATCGCTCTCTCGATTCCTACCTGCGCGACGCTACTCGCATGTTCATCCTGCTTTATCCTGGCCACTGACGTGTTCCTTAACGCAGAAAGAACGCTGAGTCGAACAGGTGGTCACGGAGACGTACGTTCTTCGTCGTCTTCATAATTCACAATGATTTCTACTCACAGTTAAAAGTTTCTAAGCCGCTCCTTTCCTCCTTCTATACTCCGACGCTATCTGTTGCGAGGTGGCCCCGCAGGCAGAGGAGATCCCTTGGCCTTTGGAAGCTCCGTGTCGCGCCACGGGCACCGGAGGGTCCCCAGATGTTTAACCTAACCCCAGATGGAAGAGAGGTCTCCGCGTATTGATCTCGCCCAGAGCGTATTGCCGCCCGTCGTATTGGTAGTACTCCAGCCATCCGGATTGCCCCCTCCTTCGCCTCCTGCCACTCCACTCCGCGCCTCTCTATGCGTCCGTGGTAGGACGACCCCAAAACCCAGACTAGATAAGGGACACAACAGAAATTACACCCACACAATATGTACGTGGGACACCGCGGCCCAACCTGCTTGGCAGGGGAGGATTCTCAGGTCCGTCGTAGGGCGGGAGGCGTCTGGAACTGTGAGTTTCCATGGATGTTCCTGCTCGACATGAGGACCTCGGACAGTTTTTCGCCTTCCTTGTTCCAGTCCAAACCGTGGGTTACGGCGTGAAGTTTTTCCGGCGACCTTCGTGTCCCGATCTTGGCGTTGAATCGCCCACGATCACCTGGTAGAAGGTGTGATCTTTCTTATAGAACCTCTCCAGTTCCACGTAGAAGGCTTCGACCTCTTCGTTGTCGTAGTCGGATGTTGGGGCGTATGCGACGAATACTCGTCTTATCCATCACTGCCGAAATGGAAGCTTCTTTGGGCTGATGAGGCTCTTTAGTGCTGCTGTTTTTAAATGATTTACAACACGGGTAGTCAGGTTCTGTCGTGCGGGCGAAGAACTCCGGGCAGCTATCCAGACAAGGGATTGTCACGAGACTTTCATGAGCCCTCGATTTGCCGCAGACACGGATACATCCACGCACACTGTGCATGAACACGCCGCTCCCACACACAAGGAAGGAATCGACCCGACACAGCAGGAGCAAGGAGTCCACCCCTGCAATCCACCTGCGTCTCTGGACAGTACACGGTCGTATTTGGTTCCCAAATCGCGATTAATTTCCTTATCTACCTCCCGGGAAGGCGCAACCTGGCCGTTCTACAAGCGGCTTCAGATCCCTCTAGAATAGTGTCCGAAGACTCTCTAAGGAGGGAAGACGACCCGTGATTTTGTAGTGTTTTCCATTTCCTTCAGCATATTCGTTGCTTAGAAGGTGTTGCCTTGTGCGGCGGAGCGAATCCATTCTGAGCATTCAGGGCTTTTAATTCACGCTGACACTTTCGTCGTCTTACCAGCCCTTCAGTTCACAGCAGCACTCTTCTCTTGCAGGTACAAGGAAGCTGCTGTCAGGATCTCAACGCTGATACGGACAAAACCATTCAACGCGTCTGCAAGACTTATCGGATTCACCGAATTTGTCCTTGCGAATGGTGGAGTGAAGGAGCTGCTGGCAGAAGGAAGGCGAATACCCTTTCTCCAATACTTCAACCTTGACGTCTTTGTCCCTGCTGGAATGGTTTTCACTGTTATTTGTTGGATCTCATTCCGAATGTTCTTCTCCATTCTGACTGTGACATCAGTGAAGCAAAAAGTGCAGTAAACTCATTCGCTGTTGCAGGCGAACAGCAAGTTAGCAAACTATGTAAACAAAGTAAACAACACGTAGTGGTACTGGAGGAGTCATGCGAGGTGACGTTCTTTCAGTTGTCTCAAATAAGTATAGGAAGAATGTCTATGTATTCATGATTTGATGATTTTGTAAGGCGGTCACGAAATTTCCGAGCCAGTCCAGGCGGAGAGTCGTTGGATACGCCGCCCTCAGAAAGGGGCGGAGCGAAGGGTGCGCCGAGGACAAGATGTCCGGGTCACTGCCTTCACATGGAGGCGTCGCATTTCTAATCACTTCGTTTGGCCCTGCAGCTCTATCCCGAACTACATATATGAGACAACTGAACTTTCAGTTGTCTCAAATAAGTATAGAAAGAATGTCTATGTATCCATGATTTTGTAAGGCGGCCACGAAATTTCGAGCCAGTCCAGACATTGGAGTCGGCGGATGCATTAGGGACAGGGGTGTGCGTAATTACGTTTACAGGGAATGGGCATGTGCCCAACAACGTACCGAAGGAGGTCGTCGACCGCCAGCAGCACCAATATGTAACGCTCAGGAACGTAGCAAGGTTCCCTTTTCAGTGCCCTTTATCACAGATGCAGCTTATTGATGGTGAAATGGTGATGGCATCGGAACAGAAGCATTAACACGCAAGCTCTTTTTCTATATTCTTCTTTTCGTTCTGCTGCCGCTATATTCATTTCGCTTCTCTCCAATTACTGACTATGAGTTTGCTACGATCTCAAATCTTATAAAAGTTTCCTAAATATTTGGTTTGGGATCAAAGGATTGAAAAACGCTCTTGAAAAAGCATATGTCTTTGGTTTTCCCTACTTTTGTTTGTTTAAGGCGCACAACCTGTGCAATAAATGAAATAAAATGAAATCAAATGCACTCATCACCCAAATGCGGAACTGCGTTCGGAAAGCCGAGCTAGACGACCTCGTAAGGGTCGTTGAGATATCTCCCGCCATCCTCAAAGCGCAACTTGTTAGAAACCGTCTCTATGACAGCGCATTTACCACTCATTCCTGCATGGTCTGCCGTACGGTAGGGAAGTGACTGTAGAGTCTCAATAACGGCGTACCACACAACTTGCAGTCAATGTAACGAGGAAAACATCGGTGAAACGGGAGGCCTCTTTGGGTCAGAGTGAAGGGATGGACCGAATAAGTTCAAGGTTTCCACGCCTTTGGGGGAACACAGACTGTGAGGGCATAGTGGCGCAGTGGTTGGGACAGCGGTGACGATTCTGGTGCGTGAGTTCGATATCGCAGCGCGCAAAACCCTGGAGGTGTCGTGGATTGCGTCCAAGAGACAGGGAAGAGTAGCGAGTGGCCGTAATCCTGGAGCTGGCCCCATTTGCCGACCTCTGTGGGCTTCACACCCTGAAGGGCGCCAGCCCGAGGGCCGCTGAAGGGCTGATCCGAAGGAAGAGCTCATTCACCTAGTCGTTCTCCATCCGAGGGTGATCAACGAGCCTTCCGGCTGTTTGCGTGAGCTCAGCCGGGTTGCCTTACTCCCTCTTCGTTTCGTTTTCTCATTAACTTTCGAGGTTCATGTCACAGTATAGTGGCCACCACCCTGTAAGCCCCTCCCCTACTT
>CANDYH010001035.1:0-15277 GCA_947396885.1 Heligmosomoides polygyrus polygyrus | reverse complement strand
TGGGTGCCTTTCCGAAACGTCTCAAAGCCTGTATCGATGCCGATGGGGATATACTCGAATATCAATGTTGTGTATAGTTCACAATAGACTAATAAACATCGCATGGTTGGTATCTTGAAAGTCCTGTATTCTCGCTTTCGGCGATTTGAATATCTTGTCGCGATAACGCACCCTGCAGTTCAGCCACATCCCGGAATTTCTTTCATTGCCTTGTTCTTACTCTCCTCCGTGTCAGCAGAGGAGCACACGTACTATTATTTGTAAACCCACTAAATTTTTGGAGATAAGTGACAAGCTAACTCCGCATTTCTTTTAGGTGATGGTCCACATTTCCGGGACTACTGTCTTGGCCTTGGTATACTGCCGTTGCTTCTCAACTTCATTACGCCTGAAATTCCACTAGGCTTCCTTCGAAATGTCACCTGGGTTATTGTGAGTTTACAGCAAGATCTCATATATGTTCGCCTAGTTAAAAGAGGTACCAGTTTTGACCTGAATAAACTTATTTGGTGGTTCAGGTTAATTTGTGCCGATCAAAGGATCCACCTCCCACTCCAGAAATCGTGAAAACAATTCTGCCTGCACTGGTTTTGTTGATTCACCATGACGTAAGTGCTAGTTCCATAGCCACTGTTGGACTGTTACTGAATGCTTGGCTTACAGGACCCGAATATCCTTGTCGACACCGTGTGGGCGCTTTCTTACCTTACCGACGGTGGAAATGAGCAGATTCAGTTGGTCATTGATAGCGGTGTAGGTGTATTTCCGATGTTTTCTAAGCATTGCTTGGCTGCTAGTGAGTATATTGTTCAGATCGTTCCTTCGCTGGTTCCAATGCTTGGACATTCTGACGCAAAAGTGCAGACTGCAGCTTTACGAGCGGTGGGCAATATCGTCACAGGGTCTGACGAACAAACGCAGCTCGTTCTCGACTGCGGTGTGCTGCAAGAAATGCCGCAACTTCTGTCGCATCAGAAAGAGAAGATCAACAAGGTATGTAATCTACCGATGATTAGCGGCTCTTACTTTGGTCATCTCATTTGTAGTTGTTTTGCAGGAAGCGGTATGGTTCTTGTCGAACATCACTGCCGGAAACCAGAACCAGGTTCAAGCTGTACTTGATGCCGGTCTTATGCCTTTGATCATCAACCTGCTTGGCAAGGCCGACTTCCCTACACAAAAGGCAGGTTATTTACTGTCTGCTCTTGTTCTTATTTTGCATCGTTGTCTGCCGCAGCGTGTTCCTCTACATCATCGAGGAGAACTTGATCAGTGTCATTTGGTTTTGCGACTTTTCATACCATGGTGTTCGCATTGTTTCTGTCAAAAGTTCTTACCCAGTTGGGGAGGTAGTTTGAGAGGAAGTGGTGTTTCTAACACAGTGATTCCAAAGATGAATGGGAAAATAGTGGGCACGAGCACACAATAAGAGTGGACGAGATAGCACTCCCAAATTTTGCTAAACTTAGGCAATAAGATACAGATTAAAAAATCGCCGTGCTGTTGTTGGCAACCGCTAAAGTGTTCGAAAAATGAATTGGTTAACTGCTATGTTTCTACATTCTTGACACGGCCTACTTTTTGGAGCTAATCTGTTCTCATATTCTCGCATAGGAGTTACATTTGCTCCTTAGCTTTGGCTTCACTTTGTTGTGACACGTTAGCTAGTGGGCATTCTTTAGTGGTTATCTTCGATTTAATCTTTTCACTTCAGGAGGCAGCATGGGCAGTTTCCAACGTTACCATCTCTGGACGTCCGGATCAAGTCGAGCAGATGGTGAACTGTGGCGTCATTCGTCCGTTCTGTGCCCTCCTCGACTGCAAGGAGCCACAAATTATTCAGGTGAGGGACAATTTATGCACATTCAATGGACGTGCCACGTGCCCGCAGCTCTTGCAACAGCGGAAAGGGATATAAACAACTTAAACTTGGCGTCTGCAGCAGGTCATGAGCGACAACTCGCGCGACCGCGGCGGAGCACGACGCAGCAGTCGTCGCGGGCGCGGCGACCATTCGTATATAGAGACCGCCCCACGTGTACGTATCGCGATGCTCACTGTCCACTAAGCGGCCATTGCTGTGCTTGCCACATACATTGCAATTCAGGGATTTATTTTTGCTTGTTGTCTCAAATTGTTCCTTATTGCAGTTTTTTGAGTCGAGGCTTAAAAGATTGTATTAATATTCTTGACCAAAACTGAGTTATCTTAAAAATATGGGCTTTCTGAAGGCTGCACGATGTACCGTCGTTTCGTGGTCCAACTCACCACTTCCAGTAAAGAAATAAAAGTAGAGAGGCAGCCCTTGGTCTCTGGTTTGATGCCTTAATTCACCGAGTTTCACTACCCTTATTACTTTATGCAGTCCTACTCAATTGAGGCCGAAATAGTGTGGAAAAGCTAAAAACTAGAATGAATCCGCTGTAGTATCAATGTCTTATAGTGAGGGCGTCTCGGATGTTGTGCTAAATGATGCGTGAGCTAACCGTTCTTCTTTTTGTAGGTAAAACAGAGTTGTTTGTTTGTCGTGTTTTGAGGACGACGTCGTCGATGCGTAGTGCAAAACTGGAAGACTTCTTCGACATTTACACGTTTCCTCAGATTTGTAATAAGGCGATGTTTTTTGAGTGTTCGCTCCAAAGAGTTCGTGATAGTTTCCTCTACACGTAGGATAGCTTCTCGTACTTCACAGGCCAAATAACATTTTCACTGCTTTGCGTTGAACACCTACGTTTCAGAAATGTCAAAATGAATTGCTGATTAAGAAATGATCGATTCTGCTTTTCTGAATTTTGAAATGAGCAAGAAAATGTAAAATACGAACAGAATTTCTCCGTCACTAAAAAATTTGATCATTTGATCCAAATTTTGCGCCCACTGTATAGTCGAATTTTCAACATAAGTTCTTTAAATGGAAGGTATATTACTTGACATTCTTAAGACCTCTTCAATTTGATGCTGTGGACGTCCACTTTTACTTAGAGCGCATTCAGTTTGATCTGAAAGCAGTATAGTTTGAGTTGTTACTGGCGGTTTGAATTGAGAAAGGCTTACTTTGATGTGTAAAATGTCCATGTTAGACGTATAATGGGGAAATGATATACACACAGCTGCAGGAAGGCACTTAAGCATCCGTTTTTCCTTATTAGGAGGGTATCCTGCACTGAGTGCGCAATAGGCGAACTCACAAGCTCCGTTAATCGTGGAGCGGTTGTGAGAACAAACTTCTCAGCGTTGAGTGCATTGTCGTTTTCTGAAACAAAGGAGCGCCGTTCGAGAATACCAGTCAATTATTTAGAGCGCGTGATTTACGTTGTTTGCAAGCTTACTTCCACTTGTCCGATTTCGGAAACTCCGATATTGCATTACCAATAAATAATTTCCTCGGTCGGGCTACTGTTTGGAAGGTTTGTGAAGATCGCTTGCTTTCCGCTGTTCAGACGGATTCCATGAGTGGATGCGATAATCCCTATCGAATCAATGAAAAATAACACCATCGGGGGAAGAGCACTTCGACCATTTCTTGAAATATGTCACAAATTTTGATTTTGGTTAAGGGGGAGGGGCAAAGTGCCGCTGCCAATTTCGTGCATTTCGCGCTTTCAATGAATCATTCGAGATCGGTCGAAAGCTGAGCAGCTCTGAAGAAGCGTTATTCTCTTGTTCTAATTCTTTGTCGTTTAGGTTGTGCTGGATGGCATCAATAACATCCTTAAAATGGCTGGTGCGGGAGTGGAAGCGATATGCACGCAGATTGAGGAATGCGGCGGTATGTGTGGGGCATAATGAGGTTACGTTCTCCCACCCACATGGACTACTTCGAATCCCTTTCAGGCCTGGATAAGATCGAGCAACTGCAGAATCACGATAACGAAGAGATCTACAAACTCACCTACGAAATCATCGATACATATTTCAAGTACGCTTTTGCATTACAGGGTTCCCGTCTTTTTATCCATGTCGTTTACACAGTGGGTATGTTTCGTTTTCAGTTCAAATAGTGACGACGAGATTGCCACTGGACAGGAAGGAGGCGTCGTGCAACAGCCGGCCAAGGGGTGGTCGTTCAACTGAGGTTGTCGCGTGGGCAAGCCTGATTCCATCACCCCAAAGCCCCTCCTCAGGCTTGGTGCCTACACCAAGCGGCCCTTAACGTAACGAAGATCGGATTGCTCTTTGACAAGAGCACTGCAAAAGCAATTGGATCTTCGCGTAGAAAAGATGGCCCATTTGACCCCGGGATATTGTGAGAAGGCACTGCGAGGAAGAAAGTGAAGCTGATTTTTGTTCTATCCATTTTCGAGCTTTTTAGATGGAGAGAGCCGTAATCAATGTGTAGAACGATCTTTTATTTTTGGACGAGTAATCTGTTTAGTAGGTAGTGTTCTGTGATATATAGTCCTGTCATATGAAAAATCACGTTGCATCTGTTCTGCTTTGCGTTCTGGTGTCGCAAAAATCGACGTCGAGCGACGCGGTTACGGTGACACGATTTTTTATGTGAATCACTGTAAGCATGGTTGTTACGTGTGGTCATCGATGCTTCCGTAAACAGTGCGTGTGTAAGCGGTGATACCAAGTTATGTGAGCATTGTGCCCCATCTCGTCGACGGGTTTGAGAGCTTTTGATTGCCAAAAAATGCGCGAATTCGCCTCCTTGTTACACACACACGTTTTTCGTCTTGTATCATTGTCGTTTGTCATAGCGCGCGAAAAGTTCCATGGGTTGCTCTCAAAAGCGGACGAGTTCGCCGTCTTCGTTGTTATTCCCCTGTGAGGAAAGCGTACATTTACGTTTGTTAAACCGAGTTTGTTACTGTTGATGTTTTTTTGTGTAGTGTGCTCAATTGTTCAAAGTTTCCTTAGCTATTCAGCAAAGTGCGTGTATGAGTTGAGATTCAGTATGTGAAAGTTTGCGTGAGAAAGTTCACCTACTCATTTGATCCCGCCCGACCCCCGTCCCCGTCCCAAATGTCCAGTAAATCTTGTGGCTAATTCTGTGAGTGTTTCGTTGTTTTATCTGGCGTTTAGAGTAATGTTTATTCTTTCACGGTGAGTGTACGTTCTGTCGAATTCTATTCAGGCCAATAAAATTGACAAGCGTCTCACTACAACTCTGTATGTTTTCAAAGCGAGGAACGGTGGTTCCGTGGAAGAAGTGTGCAGTTGACAACTGCAGGCAGTTCTGTGCAGTTGTCTAAATATCTGTCGAATCCTTACCAGACAGTTTGTCCAAAATTTACGAAGACAACTTCATGCATGTATTCGTATATTACTTTTGCTCGATATGCTTAAAAAATCCAACTTAAAGTCTTGTGCGAGTTTATTACTGCATTATAGAAGTGTGGTGATTAGTGATGGTCCGATATATTCTTATTTCCACGCCAGAAGCACTTCCAGCGAAATCTTCTCATGAGCACTTATATACGGTGACGGCTAAGAAAGTGCTCACGATATCAGGAGGATTCTATGTATCTCCCTCAGTTGACCTCTCCACCCCCTTCGAGACATGGTACTACTTACTTTGATACTTTGATGGTCCTTTGTCGGCTGGAGGTCTTCCCAGCGGGGACCACAACTCTTCCAGACCGCTCGATCTCTGGCTGTTTGCATCCAGTGAGGCAGACTCCGCTCTCTGAAAGATCTTGAGAATGAGTCTGCCCATCGCGTTGGCGGTCGTCCCAGTGGTCTCTTATGGTCTCTCGGGAGCCATTCTGTGACACGGAGACTCCATCTATCGTCCTTTCGTCGAAGCAGGTGTCCGGCCCAGCGATATTTGGACTTCTTCATGTACTGCAGCGGGTCTGCTAATTGCGACTTCTCCCGTAGCTCTGAGCTTCGTAGGCCTTCTTGCCATTGCTGACGAAGGCTTGTCCTTAGAAGACATCTCTCCAGTGCACGATGCGTAGTTTGCATCGCTCTGGCGATTGTCTTGTTGTCGGGCCAGGTTTCCGTCGCGTAACACATCGCAGGCAGTACAGAGGCGTTGAATATCGAGGCCATGAGGCCGGGATCCTTGACCTGATCGGTGACTTCGCGAATCGAACTGAAGGCTGCCCATGCTGCGCGTCTCCTGCGGGCGATTTCAGGAGCGAGGTCGTTATCCATGGTCAGCTCTCTTCCCAGATAGACGTAGGAGTCGACCTGTTGCAGAGCGACTCCATTTAACCTTACGAGTCCCGTGTCACACAACTGGTTGACCATAAATTGCGTTTTGGACATATTCATGTCCAATCCAATCTTCATACCTGCCACACTGAGCTCGTTCAGCATTTCCTCGACTTCTGCCGTGCTGATAGAGATGAGAACAATATCGTCGGCGAAGCGAAGGTTGCTGATCCGTTTACCGTCGACAAGGTAGCCTTTATCGTCCCAGTTCAAGTCTTTCATGGCATCCTGGAGTGCCGCTGTGAATAGCTTGGGAGAAATCGTGTCTCCCTGCCGTACTCCTTTCCCGATAGGAATCTTAAGCTTTCGATCAAACAGCTGGATGGTAGTCGATGTGTTCGAGAAGCATTCGTCGAGAAGTCGGATGTAGGGCGATGGTATACCAGCGTGCACAAGTGCGTTCAAAACGGCGTTGATTTCCACAGAGTCGAACGCTTTCCGGTAATCCACGAAGACAAGGACAAGTGGAAGGTGGTATTCGCGGCTCCTCTCGATGAGCTGTGAGACAGTCTGAATATGGTCCATGCAGGAGAAATCCTTGCGAAACCGTGCTTGCTCCACTGGCTGATATTCATCCAAGCAACGCTCCATGCGGTTAAGCAGTATCTTGGTGAAGATCTTGTACACAACCGAGAGAAGACTGATGGGACGATAGTTGTTGATATCCTTCTGCTGACCTTTTTTGAAGATTAAAACTGTTTTCGACTCCTTCCATGAGTCCGGAATCCTACCAATTCGAAGGTAGTGGTTGAAGTGCTTGGCAAGAAGTGAGCGGCCTGCACTGCCACCCGCACGAAGGAGATCAGCAGAAATGCCGTCCGGTCCGGGAGCAGTGCCCGGCTTCATCCTTCTGATGGCATGAGCAACTTCTGATTCCAGAATGGGAGGTATTTCCTCAGCTGGTGGCATCAAGCATTTCGGGACAGTGATGGAAAAACGGAACAGATCTGTGTAGAATTCCTGAACGATGGCCTCCATCGCTCTTCGAGACGTTTGCGTTGTTCCATCCTTATCCACAAGGGCTGATATTATTGCCTTCTGATCGCAGAGATCTCGTTTGCAGCGCTTTATGCTTGAACCTTTCCCAGCCGCTTCTAACAGCTTCAATCTTCTGTAGGCTTGAATGGACTCCTTCACTGCAATTCGACAGGCCTTCGAGATGGTGACTTTTTCCAGATGGGAAGCATTAGGATCCAGTTTAACAGCTCTTCTTTGCTCCAAGAGTTTAATCGCATGTGCGTTGAGTCTTGAAGCAGACGGTGATGTGGCTTCGCAAGAGCTGCTAGCACATTTCAACAGTACTTTGGAGAGAAGGTCGTAGTCTTCCGATGGATCTTCAAGAAGATTCCAATCATACGACTTTATCGCATATTCCAACTCCTCAGACTTGAATGTGGGGATCCTCACCGGTGCCGGTTTATGAGTGTCACGCTTGAACATTCTCTTTTTGAGAGTCAGCTTCGCACGGACAAGACGGTGATCCGAGCCGGTGTCAAATGAAGGCAGCACGGAGACGGCGAACAGACTCCAGCGTCTGTTTGTAAGAACATGGTCGATCTCCGAACGTGTTTCTCCATTTGGGATTTCCCAGGTCCATCGTCGCTTTGAAGGCTTCTTAAACATAGAATTTCCATGATAGAGACGGCACGCGGATAGGAAGTCTATCAGGCGCTCCCCGTTTTCGTTCCTTGAGGAAGTTCCATGTGGCCCTAGCCTCCATTCGTCGTGATCGTTCGTACCGACGATAGCGTTAAAGTCACCAACGACAACTTTGTAGTAGCTCTTCTCGTCGTTGACAGTCCTTTCGAACAGCTTGTAGAATTCCTCCTTTTCTTCATCTGTGGCCGCAGATGTTGGAGCATATCCATTTATGATGGAGATGGTTCCTTGATCTTTGGTTTCCAGGCGAAGAACAGCTACTCGCGGACTGATGATCTTATAAGAGTCTACTAGGTGGTGCACTGTCGAATTGACGAGAAATCCAACTCCGCCAATATTCTTTCTGTCCACCTTTGCTCCGATAATGAGAAGCTCGTTGTGGTCGGTCCTTCTTATGGTTTCCGTCCTGCCTTTCGTTTCCTGCAGGGCGATAACGTCGTATTTGATGTTGCGGCTTCTGTAAAGCAGTGTCCGAAGATCCTGCTCAGATGCGATCGAACGGCAGGTATAAGTGCAGACGAATAGACAGTTCCGTTGTCGTGGTGGGAGGGAGTTTCCGGTAGTTCGATTCCAATGACGTCCTGATAGTTTAACTCCGAGATTAGATGGCCCCTTGCCGGAGGTGGATGCAACCGACGTCGTAAAAGTCCACCTCCGGCGCGCGGAGGACTGGGGCGCGGGTTTAGTTGTTTGAGCCGTAGCGGTGGCCTGGTTACTCACATGTTCCTGGCCAGGGATACAGGAGAGCCGCCCATACACGACAAAGCGTCGCGTACTGCGTGACCGTTTGTGCCGTTATCCACCACAAAGTGATGTTCACCCCTTCACCGCGGTGAGGTGGCACATGAAGGGGCGAGACATGGTACGTGTGGAAAAACCATTATGTAACGCGGATACGACGAGCAAGCTTATGTCCTTGGGCATAATCGTGATAAGCTTGGCGATAGAATGAGTTAGGTAGCCGTGTAACATGCAGTAGAGCATAAGCAACCCGTCGCTCGTCGCTGTCTTCCTGCAAAATTGGCTGCGCCGTCCACCACTGCAGCGAAGGTGATGTCCCGTGTGGAAATACCGCGCTCTTACATGCGTCAATGGCAGTTGCTCGTTCTGTCGCCGGGCCCATCCCGGCGCTTTAGCCCCTGCTTTGGAGGGTTGACGAGCAACTCGGCCCCGTTCGTCCCCGGGTTCGTACGTTAGGCGTTAGGTAAAAAATAAAAAGGAATCAGGTCCGGTATTTTTCTGTACGGAATCTGCTCACGGCAGCACCGCGCTCTGCTCAACTCGCCCTATCTCGTAGCGAAATCTCGTAGGTGGTGAGCGCGGCACCAAGTCTGCCTACGGTAATCGAGCGCGTCGCTCCCCCTCCCCCCTACAGTAATGGGAGACACCTAACGTAACGCACCCACGTCGATTTGCAGCGCGTCTGCCACCTCTCGCTGCCTTTCCGCTATTTCGCGCAAGTACCGTCTCGCATGGGAACATGCTGTTTCTTGAGCGATTTGCACGTCTCATCATAGCGTGATATATTGCATAGCACAGCTGGCGATCTCGAGGTAGGATATATATCGCTAAATCTCCACCCCTCTGCTGTGAGGGAGCAAACATCACTCGAACGGGTTCGAACAACGCCATTTCGCTACAGTGCTACTTCCCAGTCCCGCCACATCTTCTTTCTTTTGGATCTCATGTGAAGTCTCCCAATCGTGGGAAAGCAATAGCATGAATTGCACGTGCGGCTAGAGATGTAGGGTCGGCGTAGGCGCCGGCACTCTTCCGTCTGGAATCTGCACCGCTGCGATGACTCAGCATCAGGAATGTGCGGAATTTCCGTTTCCGCGTTCCGAATTCCGGTTTCCGGCCATTTTGAACTCTTCCGTTCCGTTCCGTGTTCCGCCTGTTTTTTGACCGGAAGGCGGAAACGGAAATGGGCACTGTTCAACATTAGTTTTCTATTGAACACAATCAGCTTATAAATTAGAAAGATCAAAAATCAATAAAAAAGAGTTCTCTTTGGTATAATTGTGAGCGAAGTCTGTTGGACAATTCTTGTATTAATGTTCTTGAAGTTAGACTACCGAAAAACACTCAAAAATGGCAACGGCTGAGTACAGGCCAAAACTAATGTGCCAGCAAAGGCTATGCCTGCATTGTATGTTAGGAAAATGCACTCAGCATTTGAATGATCATAAAATTCTTGATCCATTAGTTACAAATAGCTACGAAAACTTTGTAAGCATATGGCGTAGCATCATGAAGCAAAGGGTTCAGTGAAGGTTGTGTCATGCGCTTGTCTGTTCGAAGATTACACCATATCCCTGATGAAAAGTGAAAATTCAATTTTTAATTTTATTAGGTATGAATGATATTGGTGGCGATGTCCGTTCCTCCACGTGGTGCCACTGAAAACTGCTCGCTCTGCGAGCTAAGCTAATCACGGACATTCGAATGCAGGCGACAGGCCCTTGTGACAGGCCGGCCTACGAAGACCCATGTCACATCACATGGTGTATGATAAGTCAAGTTTCTCGAGATAGTGCTACGGCGTCCGCGGGAGCCGACGCGCACTCGCAGAGCCCGGCGAGTGTGAGAAGTATGCGAGGGTCCCTGATGCGAGGACGGCATCGGGGGGCAACTGAGCTAGTCCGAAAGTCCCGTAACGTAAGCAGGACCCGCGTGGCTACGCTGAATGTGGGTACGTTGACGGGCCGCTCGTGCGAGTTGATTGAAGCACTGGAGCGAAGAAGAGTTGATTTCTGTGCGGTGCAGGAGACGAGGTGGTCCTGCCGCAAGTCAAGGGACATAGGACGTGACTTCAAGGCCGTTCTATGTGGAAGTCCCAGGACCACCAGTGGTGTCGGAATAATCGTCTCCGAGCGATTTCGTAACTCGATTGTAAGCGTCGAGCGCTTTGACGATCGATTGATGAAGATCGTTGTCGCCGCTAAGGAGCGACTCTATCACTTCTTCTCTGCGTATGCTCCGCAGACTGGCTGCTCCGATCAAGCCAAGGATGAGTTTTGGAATCTGCTTGATGACAAGACAGCAGAGGTACCGTCGAAAGATGTCATCATAGTCGCTGGTGACCTTAATGGGCACGTAGGTGCTGCGAAGGACGGGTACAGCTGTCATGGTGGTTTCGGATACGGGTCTCGTAACCCCGATGATGAGCGTATTCTTCAGTATGCGGAATCGCATAGCCTCACCATTGTGAACACCGTTTTCCGAAAACGCGACTCCCAACTCATCTCATATTATAGTGGGGGCTCCAAGTCTCAGATAGACTTTGTGCTTGTAAAGGATCGCGACCGGAGCCTTGTCACAGACGCGAAGATCGTGCCGTATGAGACGGTCGCCCCACAGCACCGACCGCTGATCTGCACTCTGAAGATTGTCCCTCCGAGGCTGAAGCAGGTCGAGCGATGCGGTGCTGCAAGAATCAAGTAGTGGAGAATGAAAGAGAAGGAAGCAGCTGTGATTTCTCGCGTGCGGTTACCGACAGTTACGACTGTCGATGAAACTTGGAAGAAAGCAACCGACGCGATACGCCAAGCTGCAAGGTTGGAACTCGGCACTACGAAGCCTGGACGACGCAAAGTCGTCAAGTAGGCATGGCTGTGGACAGACGATGTGAAAGCGAAGATTCGAGAGAAGAAGTCGCTGTATCATGTATTTCTCGGCGACAGAACAGCCGACAACTGGCAGGAGTACCAGAAGGCGAAGAAGGCTGCAAAGAAAGCCGTGGCTGTTGCGAAGGCCACTCATTATGGTGATGTCTACCGAAAGCTCGAATCGCGCGATGGTAAGCGGTATTTGTACCGACTTGCTAAGACCCGCCATCGCCAAACCGAGGACATTGAAAAGTTTGTTGGCATCAATGATGAGAGCGGCCACCTTCTGACAGACCGCAAAAAGGCGCTGAAGCGATGGCGTGATTACTTTGAGGAAATTTCCACTATGGGATTTCCTCATCCGGCCATCCCTTCTGTGGCTTCTGTTCACGGTCCCGTTCACAAGATCACCGTGGAAGAAACGGAAGCGGCTCTGAAGAAGAAGAAGCCATGCAAGGCGACAGGACCGGATGATCTGGCAGCCGATGTTTGGAAGTCGAAGCTCTGGTATCCTGCTGAGTGGTTGACTGAGTTCTTCAACCAGGTAGTAAAGGAGAAGAAAGTACCGGAGTGTTGGCACAACAGTACGACGATTCCGATCTGGAAGAAGAAGGGCAGTCCTGCGGACTGCTTCAATTACCTCCGATTCGCTTGCTTTCGCATAGCATGAAGATCTTCGAGCGAATCCTCGATAGAAGAATCCGTGAAATCGTCAAGCTCTCCGACAACCGGTGCGGCTTTGTGTCTGGTTGTGGGACCATTGATGCTATACACGCCGCCCGCCTCTTGGTGGAGAAGCATCGCGAGAGACAGAAGCCGGTGCATATCGCCTTTCTCGACTTGGAGAAGGCTTTCGACCGCGTACCGCGTTAGGTTATATGGTACGCCTTGCGACGACACAACGTACCTGAGGAACTTATAGAGTGGATGCGGATGCTCTACTCTAGCCCAAAGAGTAGAGTGCAAGCTGCAGCTGGAACCTCAATAAAGTTTCCCATCTCTGTTGGGGTGCACCAAGGTTCAGCGCTTTGTCCGCTCCTCTTTGTTGTCGTCATGGATGCCATTACGCGAGATCTTCAGCAGCCTGTTCCATGGACGCTGCCTAATGCTGATGACGTGATGCTCGCTTGCGAAGAGAAAGACGATCTCGTGCGGCAGGTGCAAGCTTGGTACGACCGTCTGGCGAGGTTCGGACTCAAATTGAACGTCAAGAAGACAGAGTACCTAACGACTGGCGTGAACGAGTCCGGTTCCATTAAGATTAACGGTACTGAACTTGCACGCACTTCGGTGTTTAAATACCTGGGATCAGCAATAGCGTCTGACGGCGGTCTGATGGTTGAAGTGAACTCACGCGTGAGTGCAGCTTGGTCCAAGTGGCGTTCGCTGACTGGCGTGCTCTGCGATAGGAAGATCCCAGAGCACCTGAAGTCGAAGATTTACAGAGCCGTCGTGCGGCCAGTAGCGATGTACGGCGCTGAGTGTTGGCCTGCGACTAAGGAAGTTGAAACGCGCCTCAGTGTCATGGAGACGAAGATGCTGCGCTGGACGGCTGGAGTCACCCGCATAGACCGCATTCGAAATGATGCTATTCGGCAGAAGTTCGGTGTCGCGCCGATAGCGGACAAGATGCGCGAAACTCGCTTGCGATGGTATGGCCACGTTCTGCGTGGGAAAGACAGCGTCCGCAAGATAGGCCTTGAGTTGGAAGTATCTGGAAAGCGGCCTAGAGGACGCCCGAAGCAGCGTTGGTCCGATACGTTACACACGGACATGAAAGTAGCTGGGGTCCACCCTGATCAAGCGCAGGATCGGGAAAGGTGGCGTCGTAACACCAGAAGAGCCGACCCGCGACGATGCGGGACAAACGCTGAAGAATAATAATAAGAAGATGATGAATGATATTGATCCATATGGTATTATTCAATTCATTTTTTAAATGAAGCCTCACGACAATCTATCATGAGCTGTTATTTTGATTGACTAGGGTGACCTGTTGAATTCTGAAAAAAACTATTACTTCGAGAACCATCTAGGAACTGTCCAGCTGTGTCACCTTCATATCAAGGAGCTTATAGACTGGTATAGACTGAATATTCCTGTGGAAGTGTGGATCCATCATGACTAATCAGTCATCCAGTTATCATCTTACAAAGAGGGCCTATAAACTTGCGGTGAGCTTGCGCGATGCAATTTTTACCGGGCTAAGGTCCCGTGTAGAGAGTCCAACACCACAGTTAATTTTTTCGAAATGGTCTTCTGCGGTTGAAGAAAGGCGTGTGAAAATGTGAGCGCGAAGTTCACCACGCCCTGCTGCCACCCAACGAATGTGGTCAGTTGGTGCAGCGAAAAGTGGCGTTGATCAGGGGGGCAAGGTCGCAGGTCCTGTTCTTCTGCGATGAGAGATTTTTGCATTTCAACTGATTGGATGAGATTTGAGAGGTTCTACTTAATTTTCTGGCGTTTTCTGCACATTTTTTCTAGCTATACGGTGTGGAGAGGATCTTTCTTGCGGATTGTTTATTACTGACCTTCTTTTAACCAAAAGGCATTGAGAAAGAATCTAGCATGCTGTCCTTCTACGCTATTCTACTATGCTCACTTTCTTTGAGCATGTCTTCGACCCTCAGATGATCCATAGCTGTACTTTTATTCTCATGTGCCGGCTTCTCGAATCACGTAGCGGTTTAAGTCACTAGTAGCCTGACGAAAGACTGATTGTTCAGACTATACAATCGTGTGCCATCGGCCAGATTCAGCTAGCCGACATGGATTTCTTCAGTTACATTGAAAAGCCTATGAAGCGATTTCACTCCTGCACTCTAGGACCTTCCCTTTGATCTGACAACATTCTGAAGATAATTGTCTTCTGCATCATGCACTTTGTGCCTGTGTATTACTGGCGTTTTGGTGTTGAACGTCCATACACTTTTATGTTGAATACATTTCCCATTGCCTTTTGGTTAAAAACCGATCAAAAACCGAAATAGTGAGGAATAGTGAGATAAGACCCTGAATTTGTTTTCGTTTATTGCTCTAGCCATAGCTAAAAGGTTATCATAGCAATATTATAAATTCATGCTTCGTTATGTTATGTTATGAAGAGGATTAGCATTAATCTGTTGAAGATTCTGCTGCTCGTAAAGTTTTGAGCAAGAAAAAGTGCAACAGAAGCCGCTTCTGACGCCGTTTCAGATGCATTCCTTGAAAAAATGGCGAATATGTGTCAGTTCCGTTGCCGCGTTTCGCATTCCGGTTTCCGGCCATTTTTGAGTGTTTCCGTTTCGTCTTTCGTCTTCCGCTTTTCCAGAAAAATTTCCGCACATCCCTGCTCAGCATGCTCGGGGCCGAGCTGCCCCGTAATCGCTTTGGAGAGCATTCTTACTCGTACGGACTTCGTTTTCAGCGGGTGTGTGTGGGAACTGCGTTGAGAATGGGGACGAACGCCAGGAATGGAAGCGTTCACGAATTGGTGGGAACCAAAATACTCACATGGAGGCGGAAACGAAAGGAAACCGCCATTTCCATAAAAACGCAATTAAGGCGGTCGTAAGTTCGATTCTTTAAATGTTCATACCGTCAAGACGGGAACCAGCTTATCTTGTCGCTGGAGCTTAAAATTGTGGCTGTGGCTTAAAACATTTTAGGGTGCAACTTCGTTTTCTGAGGCTGTCTGCAAAAGCGAGAAAATTAATTCCGTGACTTGTTCGTCGTTCTGTTGCCTTTCCGTCATCTATTCAAAGAACGCTTCAAAAATTCTTGTAGTGAAAGCACCTAAGTCATCCTTAGTAAATAGCACTTTGAAATTTTATAGCGTGCAATTTTTGACGTAGCTATGCTCG